>CAAKMY010119577.1:0-19792 GCA_901111285.1 Corrigiola litoralis | reverse complement strand
AAGGAGGAGTGGCACTGCCACATATGCTTTAGTTATGCTCCAATACATCCTATGAACATGCTTATTAAATTTCTGGACTTTTTCAGGAATATCAAAAATCGACCCAAAAAGCCGGTTTTTGTTGATAACCCACGAAAAATCCTCGTTTCGGCCCCGAAATAGAATTGGACGAAAATTGGCTGGAGGCATTATAGACAAAAATAATAAACAATGGATAAATAAAATTGCCAAAAAAAGCATTGGCGTAGCACAAAACGTCGGTTTAGACCACGATGCACATGCTTGTATCGAGGGGGAAACACGCCGTAAATCTATCAAGAAGGAGGAGTGGCACTGCTACATATGCTTCAATTATGCTCCAATACACCCCATGAACATGCTTATTAGTAAATTTCTGGTTTTTTCCGGAATATCCAAAAGCGACCCAAAAAGCTGATTTTTGTGAACTATAACCCACGAAAAAACCTCGTTTCGGCCCCGAAATAGAATTGGACGAAAATTGGCAGGAGGCATCCTAGACACTTATATTGAAAAATGGATCAAGAACATTGCCAAAAATTAGCTTAAGCGTAGCCCAAACCTTCAGTTCCCTTCACATGCACATGCTCGCGCGTATTAAGCGGGAAACACGCCGAAAAACTATCAAGAAGGAGGAATGACATTGCCACATATGATTCAATTATGCTCCAATACTTCCTATGAACATGCTTAGTTAATTTCTGGACTTTTTCTAGAATATCAAAAATCGACCCAAAAAGCCGGGTTTTGTGGACTATAACCCACGAAAAAACCTCGTTTCGGCCCCAAAATAAAATCGGACGAAAATTGGCAAGAGGCATTCTATACACAAATAATAAAAAATGGAATAAGAAAATTGCCAAAAAAAAGCATTGGCGTAACACAAACCGTCGGTTACGTCCACGATGCACATGCTTGTATCGAGGGGGAAACACGCCGTAAAACTATCAATAAGGAGGAAAGGCATTGCCGCATGCTTCAATGGTGCTCCAATTCACCCTACGAACATGCTTGATAAATTTCGAAACTTTTTTCGAAAAATAAAAAAGTCGACCAAAAAAACCGGTTTTTGTGGACTATAACTCATGAAGAAACCTCGTTTTGCCCCAGAATAGAATCGGACAAAAATTAGCAAAAGGCATCCTAGCCACATATGATGAATAATGGAAAAAGAAAATTGCCAAAAAGTAGCCTTGGGGTAGCCTTAACCATCGGTTTCGTCCATGATGCACATGCTTTTATCGAACGGAAACACGGCGTAAACTATCAAGAAAGAGGAATGGCATTGCCACATGCTTCAATTATGCTCGAATGCACCTTATGGTACTTGTTAAACTTTGAAACGTTTTCCGGAAAATCAAAAATCGACCAAAAAAGCTTGTTTTTGTGGACCATAACCCACGAAAAAACATCATTTCAGCCCCGAAATAGAATCGGACGAAATTGACTAGAGGCATCCTAGACACAAATAATAAAGAATGAAACAAGAAAATTACCAAATAATAGCATTGGCGTAGCCCAAACCGTCGGTTCCGTCCACGATGCACATGCTCATATCGAGCTTGAAACACGCCGAAAAGCTATCAAAAAGGAGGAATGACATTGTCACATGCTTCAATTATGCTCCAATACACCCAATGAACATGCTTAGTAAATTTTAGGACTTCTTCCGGAATACCAAAAATCGACCCAAAAAGCTCGTTTTGGTGGAATAGAACCAACGAAAAAACCTCGTTTCGGCCCCGAAATAGAATCGAACGAAAATTGGCATGAGGCATCCTAGACATATATCATGAATAATGGAACAAGAAAATTGCCAAAAATTAGCATGGGCATAGCCCAAACCGTCGGTTTAGTCCATGATGCACATGCTCGTATCGAGCGGAAAACACGACATGAAACTATCAATAAGGAGGAATGACATTCCCACATGCTTCAATTATGCTCCAATTCACCCTACAAACATGCTTGATAAATTTCGAAACTTTTTTCGTAAAATCTAAAGTCGACCAAAAAAAGCCGGTTTTTGTGGACTATAACTTACGAAAAAACCTCGTTTCGGCCCCGAAATAGAATCGGACAAAAATTGGTAGAAGACTTCCTAGACACACATAATGAATAATGGAACAAGAAAATTACCAAAAAGTAGCCTTGGGGTTACCTAAACCATCGGTTTCGTCCCATGCACATGCTTGTATCGAGCGGGAAAAAAGGCGTAAAACTATCAAGATGGAGGAATGGCATTGCCACATGCTTCAATTATGCTTTAATGCACCTTATGAACATCCTTGGTAAACTTCGTAACTTTTTACGGAAAATCAAAAATCGACCAAGAAAAGCCAATTTTGTGGACTATAACCCACGAAACAACCTCATTTCGGCCCTAAAATAGAATCGGACGAAATTGACAGGAGGCATCCTAGACACAAATAGTAAAAAATGGAACAAGAAAATTACCAAAAAATATCATTGGCGTAGCCAAACCGTTGGTTCCGTCCACGATGCACATGCTCGTATCGAGCGGGAAACACGCTGTAAAAGTATCAAGAAGGAGGAATGACATTGCCACATGCTTCAATTAAGCTCCAATATCAAAAATCGACCCAAAAGGCCGGTTTTTGTGGACTATAACCCACGAAAAAACCTCGTTTCGGCCCCGAAATAGAAACGGACCAAAAATGACTTGGAGGCATCTTAGACACATATAATGAAGAATGGAACATGAAAGTTTCCAAAAGTAGCCTTGGGGTAGCCTAAACCATCAGTTTCGTCCACGATGCACAAGTTTGTATCGAGCGACAAACATGTCGTAAAACTATCAAGAAGGAGGAATGGCATTGCCACATGCTTCAATTATGCTCCAATACACCCTATGAACATGCTTTGTAAATTTCGGAACTATTTTCGAAAAATGAAAAATCGACCCAAAAAGCCGGTTTTTGTGTACTATAACCCACAAAAAAAACTTCGTTTCAGCCCCAAAATAGAATAGGACGAAAATTGGCAGGAGACATTCTAGACACAAATAATAAAGAATGGAACAAGAAAATTGCCTAAAGAAAAAAGCATTGGCGTAGCACAAACCGTGGGGATCAATCAAAGAAAATAAGTGACGGTAGAAATTACTCTTGTTAAATTTTTTTATTATTTATAAACATAATAATAATGGATTGGTTATTCTATTACTTTTTAGACGACCACCTTATTATAAACTAAAGGTACGAGTATGACTAATAAAAAATGGATTTGGATTGGTTATCCTATTGTGGGTAGGCCCGGCTCAAAGGGGTGGGCAAGCGGGGCAACCGCCCCGGGCCCCGACACTCAAAGGGCCCAGTTTTTTAAAACTTGTTATATATTATAAAAAAAATTATGTTTTATATGTATAAATTACATATGACTTTCATGAGAGTAAAACACTTTATTTTATGAAGGTTTAGGGGCCCATAATCTCCGTAAATTTCAGTACAAAAAGTCTTATAAATAAATAAGTAAAATAAAACATAAAAATAATTATTAAAAAAATATGTACCTATTTTTACTCCATTTTTTAGGTACCCAACACTTTTCTATTTATTCCTCTTCTTCTTTGTTATTTCCCAATTTTTTAGTTCTCCAAATATCTTTTATCTATTCTATTTTTCTTCTATTTCAATTATTGTAAAATGTTTCTTTTAATTTGTAATTTTATATTCAATTTAGCAATCTAAAATTTGCATATAGTACAATTGTTTCTAATACCATATGAAAGTTGGCATTTATTTTGTCAATATTGTTGCTAGTATTTGTTTCTTTTGAGTCGACTTGTATATGTATATAGTCTTTTCAAAAGAAAATATAAATCTTACAGAGATCGAGTATGCTTAATAGCAAAAATAATGCAACCTCTTTTGCACATGTATTTTTTTTTCCACAAAGTCGTTTATTAAAAAGGGCCCCGAAAATTTGATTCGCCCCGGGCCCACAATACCTTAAGAATGGCCCTGATTGTGGGGATGTTTGAAGTAGGGAGACTTACTTTTCTTTCTCAAAGGGTTTTGGTTTTGGGTTTCTCAAAGGGTTAGAAAGTAGCAATTCAAACAAAAAGGACTGACCTGAGTACATTACCCAAAAGGAAATAAATCCACAACGAGTTAGGGTAAAACACCCATCAATCCATCATAAGGCTGATCCTCTCATAGTGATCTCAAACATAAATGCCTTATTATCATTAATGGATCAACGGACAAATCAGGTAATATAGGACGCAAAGCCAGTTTGACATAGGAAAAAGTTTCGATGTTTATCTCAACTACTGAACCACCTTTTCCCTTTACTATAAATATTCACCAAATACAGCCATAGTGAGTTAAGTAAAGGCAAGTTCCACAAGTGTTTTAAGTTGACAATGGTTTTGCAACCCACTGTATTTATTTTTGGGTGCTTCCAACCCACGGAATTTACATACCGCTTTCAGTAATGAAACTCTTGAGGTGGTGAACAATGGAAGCTTTTATGTATTGGCAACTCTAGCTAACTCAACGTACACGAAATCATATACGGGTTTCTACCATGCACGCGTTTTTAGTCCTCTCAAGTTTCTTGTATTTACTAATATGAAACTAAAATTATGTTAAACTATTATTAAAGGCGCTGGTGCCTGTGAATTTAGATACTAATTGTGACAACCGTACAAAAAATACATTTACATTACAAGGCGGTGTTTCTGTTTAAGGCTTTAAGGTACATACTTGAATACGTAATATTTACGTACATAACTGTATTTCTACGTTATGATTTCATGCACATTATTGAGGCTTTATCGGTATACATGTCATGCACATTACTATTTTATCCGACGTTGTTGATATAATTGTGCGCAATAAAATTGGTCGATAACATAAAGTGCATGTGCACCCTAGCTAGTATTATATAAGCACGTAAACTAATTAAAGTAATTTAAGCAACTATACACTCTTAAGCCCGAATTAAACAACATGGTTAAGTGTTCATATAGACCGGTTATAACTTATAAATTTGCAACACATCCTTTGTTGTAAGGACTCTGGAAGTAGAACTTTTATATGTTGTGGGGAATAGAGATCGAGCAATGATCTAGCTAGAAAATAACTACAAATCAAGATATAATATTACACAATCTCCATAATTCACAATCTTCCCAAGAGCCCCAGTGGATTTCCTCCTAAATATTGGAATTTGTTGCAATAATTTAATAAACAAATCCCATTCAAATCCAACCTATATGAGATTTATAACTAAATATATAAGCATAACTTCAAATTCTTAGTAATTTGTGTATACGAACATGTAAAAGCATTGATCTTTAGTACTAACAAAAAAATCAATAAATGTACCAATATTTTTTCTATTTATATACCATAAAATACAATCTTCGTGTAAACTATGTAATCTAATTTAAAAGTATAAACGATTATCCTTCTAGAAACAAAATCTTAATTGGGTAAATTATTTTTGTTTGAAAGGTGCACATGCACAAATTCGCTGATAAGAATGGAATCCCCAACCTTATGATTGAGATAAGAGAGCTGTAACTGTTTGAGCTAGTTCTTTTCTTACCAAATATACTTTATAAGTGTGTGATGATGTAGTCTACAATGTTTCGAGAAACAAAGAAAAGAATTGGTTTAAATGGTTAGAATTTTCTTATCCCAATCATGAGGTTGGGGGTTCGATTCCTATAAGCCACTTTGTGAGCATATTTCATACCAAAAAAAAAAAAAATCTAGAAACAGAAAATTTTTGAACACGAGAGTTTCAACCACGAACTAGGGTGTAACTCTGCTTTTTCTTTCATGCAAGACATCATCCTATTAAGTTGGGACATCTGTACCTGCAATAAAAGTTTGTCCTGACTTGCGAGTTCACCTATAAAAAGATGAGGCAATTAGGGCATAGTGGACAGTTATCTTGTAAAAGGAGTATCTCTATACACTGAGGTTTAACCAAAAGCTAGTGAGCAGTCAAGCATGGCAAGCATTGACATTAGCATCCTTGTTGTTGATGATGATCCAACTTGCTTGTCAACCGTTGCAGGCTATCTTCAGAAACTGAATCATCATGGTAATGGATCCATCTTGTTCTATGGCTTGCCATGTATAACTTGGTTTCCCACTAGTCTAAATCATGTTTATATAGCATGTTATAGTCTGATGCAGTTCTATATATATTCTCTATGTATCTCTTTGTCAAAACCCACAGTCTTAACTAATGTCGATGGTTTCTGAATGTCTAAACCTTTTCTGGTCAAGGTAACATAACAACGAAATCTGCACTTTGCTGTATATTTCTTTTTTATACATGCATCATTTGGATATATACACCTTTTTTTGAGAGGAGGGTTTTAGACTGAGAGGCTCTTTAGAATTTGATCCAAGTCAATATAATTAAGATGACTAACTTAAAACCAAAACAAACTAGGAACCATCACTATAAGAAAGAGTAGAAAACGTAGAACCACTTGATTAACCTAATTTCCTATAAGTAGAAATCATATCATGGTAACATCTGAGTGTATGTGCTTTTGATCCATTTATTACATATGTTGATCTTGTTTTATCTATATCATCTCCAAGGTATTTATGCTTCTAATTATCAATGCTTTTATATTTCCTTACATACCAGCACATATACAAAGATCTAAAATTTAAATTCTTTCTAGTGCAGCTTTCGATACAAATGAACTTCAAGTCTTTAAGATTTGATTTAGAGAAAGTAGAATTCTATTACTAGTTATTATATGCATGCAAAAATAACATGATGTAAAATCTAATGTTTTCTTGTATATATGCAGTTGTCGCCATGAAGAACCCACTTGATGCCCTAAGTGCGCTTCGAACGAGTAAATCATTCGATCTTATTTTAACCGATGTGCATATGCCTGAAATGAGCGGTTTGGAACTCCTCAAGCATGTTGAAGAAGAATTCAAAATTCCTGTTGTTTGTAAGTATAAATATCATACAGAGTATGTACATATAGCACCACAATTGTTACGTTAAGAGTAATTAACTCGTCACATACTTTTTACCAAAAAAAAATAACTTCGTCACATACTCACCACAAAATAAGAGTTTTATTTTGTATCAAAACAATAGATTTAAATTATTTGATTCGACGAAAACATATACGGAGCATTATAATCGCTTAATGAAGCCCTCTTACGTTAATTTGAACTCTTTTTGTAATATAAAACGTAATAAGCCGCAAGAGCAGGAATCACATTAAATGATCGAACAATTTTAGATTGAAATGAGTTTCAATTCAGAGGTGCACCACACATGAACCAAATACAACTAAATTTTAAAAACTGAATAAGATGTGCAGCAGGAGCAAGGGCTTTAGTACGTAAATAAAATATACTCCATTTGTTTCTTTAAAATCTTGTTTTATGGAGTATACGGTGTATATTCTAACTTCACGTGTAGATTAGGCCTTTGAGCCGCATGGTGATGATGCGATGGTGAAAGGGTATAGTTGTATGAACCTTCATTCCCCTCCTCAAAAATTTACCAAAGTGTTTCTATATATTTTACCCCTATCTCATATTTTTCCGTAGAAGCTCGTATCACGCACTCACGAAATTCACGGAACATATATAGTCTGATTTCTGATATCACTCCTTTTACAGTAATGTCGGGTGACAGTAACAAAGACATCATGCTAAAAGGTTTACAAGATGGAGCTGCGTATTACTTTATGAAGCCTGTCTCTCCGGATAATCTTCAAAGGCTGTGGCAGTTTGCTATGGCTAGCATTAATAGAGACCTTACTGCTGATATGTCCCCGGTTGTGAGAGATGTTCCCTATAATACGTTCAGAAGTGAACAAGAGATGATGCATGGCGATGATAATGATACCATCATCAATTTTGCGTTCATAGACACCCCACAGTTGAATGTTGAAGATCATTTGGGTGACACAAATGTTTCCAATCACAATCTGAAAAGGCCTAATGAACATACTGATGAGCCGAAGAATAATACTAGCAAAAAGCCAAAGTTAACTTGGACGACATCGCTTCACAGCCAATTCTTGGAGGCTGTCAACAAAATCGGAGTAGAGAGTAAGAACTAAGAATATATTATGTATTGTTCTTGTTTTATATTTTACATTTGTAGATTAAATGATCTCCTCCACCAGAAAGAAAATTAATAACAAGGTTTTTTTGCATGATTTGAATTTATCAATTTAATACTACATTTTTTGTTTTTTCGTAAACATCAGAAGCTGTGCCTAAGAAGATTTTGGAGTATATGAATGTTCCGGGATTGAGAAGAGAAAATATAGCAAGCCATTTACAGGTGAATCTTATATGCGTGTATTAGTATGATTTTCTTATTAATTTAATAACAATGATCACGAGATTGGTGATTATTGGCAAGAAATACCAGTACTAATTAGTTGAGTAAAAACTTTTCTTTTGTAGAAATATCGTATATTTATGAAACGGATGTCTGAAGCAAGTAGCTCTAGTCCAGATGGCATTCCCAACAATTGGAATGAGAGGCCATTCAGATCAAGTTTTGTGCTGAACGAAATCACATTCCTTGCCAATAATCTTCAGCAGCAGTATAAAGAACTCCTAAAGCATTCTCAAGCCAAAGGTAAAACATTAGTATG
Source organism: Corrigiola litoralis (assembly GCA_901111285.1). NCBI lineage: Eukaryota > Viridiplantae > Streptophyta > Magnoliopsida > Caryophyllales > Caryophyllaceae > Corrigiola > Corrigiola litoralis. Next base: position 11,136 of record CAAKMY010119577.1, on the reverse strand, counting down.
CATGTGCTCATTATACTTGTTTTATGTCAACCAAGTACTAAATACTAGTACATCAACAAGTTATCAACCAAGTTTTTTGCATGTCTAACAATCGAGTACTCTTGGTACAGGTAAAACCAAGGATGCTAATATTTCTTTGACATCTGAGATAGGGCAGAGTAGCACTCAAGGGAACTCATCTGGAGACACTAACCCAAACAATAACAAAACCGTGAAAAATGTTAAACGTTCCAAAGGTCGTCAACAAGAATTCTCCACTAGAATTAGCATTCAGGGAAATCTTCATGATGGAACTTCAAGTAATGCTGGCAACCGAACATTTCATTCATCCACCAATAATTATGTTGGACTGCGAATAAGTACCAACGGAGAGTTGGTTGGTACTACTCTTATTAAGGACTTACCAACAGGCCCTCATGGTGGTGATAAGTTTGCAGAGGGCACAAATAATAGCATTGAGAGGACCGATGTTGTTACTGAAGAAGTCAATGTAAATTCTACTTCTAACAACTCCTCTGAAAATGCACCGCCTCCTGACTTCGGGATTGATAAGGTGACTCTAGGAGGGATGGACAGTGCAAATCCATACATACCTAGATTTGAGCAAGGTAGTCAGCAAGAAACTTTACTTGGAGCTTCGTCACAAGAAATGCTGAGCACCCATGGCATAGCTGATGGATTAAGGCAAGCTGGTGTTGACATTCATGTGGACCAGGAACTGTTTGGCAATGATTTTGATTCTGGATCTTTTGATATGCAAGCTAATACTCCTGGAACTTTTGGAGGACTCGATCAGGCAAGTTACTAATTAACATCTTATAAATTACCATATATCAAATACTAGCTCGTCTATGTAATTTTGTATATACTATATATAATTAATAGCAAAACAAAAAAGCGAGATAGTTGGACTTTATCATATAGTTACTCTGATGTAGCTTCATGAAAGTTGCTCGCTGAGTAACTCTTTGATTCGGCACTACATTATTTATTGTTTTTTCCTAATTACCTCTAGTATATATGTACATGCATATATTGCTTACTAATGTCTCTACTCTCTAGTGAAGTATAACACACACGTCACACCCTTTACCTTCTACAAGTTATATATATGTGATCTATTATGTGTGAATATATTCTTGAATTATGCTAAGAGCAGAATTTTGATCATGTAGGGAATTTTCTTGAATGACGATATCTCCTTTGACTATTACCTTGCACAGGTATTTGGAGTGCAGATCTCAGGAGAGTTCAACCAGGCAAGTCAATTCAAATTATTGCGTAACAACTAAAGATGTCTAGTATTGTAGGAGCATATATACTATTGTGTTTCATTAATTTAAAGATGAAAAAATGATTGCACGTAGAAGAATTGTGTGCCAAACAAGGCCTATGAAATTCAAACGCCCACAATTGGTATATGTTTCTTTGAGAAATTGAGCAAACAGATGAACATATATAGCAGCTTCATTCACTCTAGCTAAATGATATACGTAGTGTTTTAACAGAAAAGTCTGCCAATTTTGCAGGATGGCAATATCACAAAGCCCAACTGATGCTATGATGTGTGGTGCTGTCGTGCGGACACAGTCTTGAACAATGACTACAGCCTAGCAACAACAATAAAGCTTTTAGATTTCTGCTCGATGTTATCTAGCTTGTATCTTTTCATCGACTATCAGTACCCAAAGACTCGTCTAGAAAGTGTCTGACGACAATTTTCTAGTTTTTAATTCAGCTTTTCTTTAGAAGTTTCAAGGGATTTATGTGATGTTATGGTGCATTGCAATGAACTTTGGTTTGAATAGCTTGTTTGGCATTATAATCTGTCTATAGAGATAATATGTGCATGATATTTGCTGTTAGGCACATATAATATTACCTAGCCCTATAATAATTTTCTTAATTACGAACAAAAATATATATATATATATATATAAAAAAATTTAACTGTGGTTTCACTGCAATACAGAGTACTAGCTTGTGCTAGTCTCAAAAGGAGAAATTGCAAATAGTATTCATAGACCGTGATGCATAACAATGCATCCAGTCCATGCACAATAGTTATAGGATGTCATTGGATGATACTCAATTTGATGTCATTCTTTTGGCTTGGTATACCAATAGAAATTCCAAATAGTAAACATGAGAGGATGACATTGGATACTATTTGATGGTGCCGTCTCATTTTTCATCCATCTATGCATGTCATGTTAGCTAGCGTAGTACACTTGTTAATGAAGAATCACGCTTAACCTATAATACTAATTAACTTGGCCTCATTATATATAGAGGCACATTTTTCTTTAAGGACTATGATTAATTGTTTTTTTCCAATTAAGTTAAGATTTTAATGATTGACCAACCTTCAATATATAAAAACATGAATCTTATTCATGTTAATAATTAAGGTTTTTCTTTTCTTCTTTTCTCACTTAACATTATTTTAATTAGCATAACCAAAAGCACTTAGATCAACTAGTAAGGAGTTGTTCTAACTTAATCAGGAGGAATGCAGCAATGTTAAACTCATAGAAAGAGTTCCGCCACGCTAGTGGTCCTACGCGACACGAATCTGAACTGAATCAGATGGTGAAAACCCCCAAAAAACTTAGCATATGAAATTTTCATGGATTACTCAAGAAATGGTGACCCGTTAACTATCTAACTTCAAAAAGTTGTCATGAATTAGTCTCACAAAGTGTGCAACCACACTTTACGTCTCTGTAAATTATTTAAATAGACGGTTTAATTAAATTATAGTTACACTTAGTGGATCACAAGCTATGTAAAGTGGTAACTTTTTTCAACATCCTAAAAGAAGTACCATCATCTCGAGTGCCCCTTCTTCAACTTACATAATTTCCAACGAATTCAAAGGTCTGTTAAGGATTTATGGATGGTAATTTTTGTCCTTCACTAAACAGTTCCATTTCCTTGGAACTCCAAGTTCAGACGGTGACTTTACACTTTTACAGTGAAACAAACAACACCATATAAGAAAATGTAACGGTCGATTACCAAATATAAAGACTGGAATTTTGGAACTCAAAAAACTTTGGCTAAAACTTTCCTTATAGCATAAATAAATTTAGCCGTTGGAAACTCTTTCTCTCCTTAACTAAGTCCTTCCCCATATACAACATTTAACGTATTTCCACATGCATATAAGTCATTACATCTCTTGCACTATCAAATTCTCCATTAGATGTTCAAAGAGCACGAAAAGATTGAACAAATCTTACACCAATATTTTCATTAGATTTTAATCTTTATTATTAGAAGTTGATGATAAAATGTCTAGCAGTACTCGTTGTGCAGCTTGCAAATATTTGAGGAAAAGGTGTCCCTCAGATTGCATTTTCTCTCCCTATTTCCCCTCAAATGATCCTAAAAGATTTGAGTATGTCCACAGAATATATGGTGCCAGCATTGTTGCTAGAATGCTCCAGGTACCCGTAATCTTTACTATGTTATCTCAATAATATTCATGTTTTTCCATTTAATGTTTGCTTTTTAAGATTATGAAGTTATTGAGCTTTTCTTAAGCTGTTGCCAATTTGCCATGCATGTTTCATTTCCTATTCGCGTCTATTGACAAATATGATATCCCCTGAGCCATATTTAGTCTTTTTAGCTACAATAGTTATTCTTGAGAGTAGCAAACATAAAACCAAATGATGCCAACATGTAAACAAATTTTCTCTTCTGTTGGATGATATAATAGCACCATAATTGTGTGGACATACTCAACTCTTTGTAATATTCTTTCTCATGTACGATGGGTAGGTAATACTATTACACACTTTCACTACTAACTCATCCTCTCAGAGAAATTGGAGCAAATTTTAGTACGTAGTTTTCCGTCGGGCATTCTCGCATTGGCGGAAATTGATTTGAATGAATGAAAGCTTGATTGAAAGTGGGTATAAGACTTAGAATGTGATAAATGGTATTTAGTTTCCATTATATTTCAAGCTTTAGAAGTGCCAAAATTTTCCTATGGTATCACATATGACCAATATTGATCAAATTTGTGTTTTTCTAATTCTTATGAAGCAGAGGATTCCAGTACATCTTAGAGATGATGCTGCTGATACCCTGTACTACGAAGCACACTGTAGAATTGTTGATCCAGTGTACGGTTGTGTAAGAATCATTCATCATTTGCAAGAACAGCTACAAGTAGCCCAAAATCAATTGGTCAGGACTCAAGCTGAGCTTGCATTTATACACACTGCTTATGGCTCATCAACATCAGCGCTTCTTTCAGACCAAGATTTTAGTGAAGAAGTTTATTTCTCTGGCTGTGAGAACTCATTTTCTGAACCCAACAATGATGAGCTTTCAACTTTTGACCCAACCTCTACGGGGGAAGTCCATGGGCTCACCTAGGTTGTAATTGTACTTTGAAATTTGTTATAGGCCATCTCACCTTATTCAGCCAAATTTTATTATCAGGAGACATTTTATTGTGCTTTCCATGTGGAAATTTGTCATTTGATTCTCATCTGTTTTTCCTTTTTTATAATTTTTGAAAGAGACCGTCTACTTTTTAGATATGTGATTTGACTTGAGCTTGTGAGGAGATTAATAAAATTTAGCTTATAAGGAGTTCGTATGCTTTTATCAAAAACATAGACAGCCTTTTTAAAAAAAATTGTGTTTCTTCATAGGGTTTGGTCCTTATGTTCCTAGTTCAAGATAATAAAAGAATTTAATGGGACATTGTAATCTCTAATCAATTACCCTTATAGCAAGGCAAATAACAAAACTAAACCAATTACAGGATAATACAATTTTTTACAAGAATTGTATTTGGACATTGTAACCCCACTTGCGCTTTCATGCTAGTCACCTTATGTCTTTTCTAATTATCGCGATGTAATGAAGTGTATTTAGCTAGGAAAGCTCTTTTAGCAAGTACCTTCAAACACAATTGATGTACTTGACAAAGTAACACCCTAATTTAAATTTCACCAAGTCATTGCTAGTTGCTACCATCCAATCTCACACATCAATGGCTCAATCACTCGGTTCCTTTCTGATATACGACTTTGTACGCTCCTTTTGAATAAAGAAAATTATCGTCACCGTTGCTTCAATATGGACCACTTATCCTTATCCCCTATAAACCCACAGGCCCAAACATTAAGCCCACATTCCATTTTAGAAGATATTTTTCCTTATCTAAAAAGATATTCTTACATTTATTTTATTTTAGAAAAAGGATATTCTTACATGAGCTAAAAAGCAATAAACAGTGAGTCAGCACGTGGGTAGTTGTTCAGTTGACCTGATCCAACCATAAAAAAAGTTACATATCTCGTAATTAATAAAACTTAACAAGGGTAAAATTGTCAAAATAAAATCATAAATTAGACCTATATGTAATGTAAACCTAATAAAACAAAAAAATTAATCTTTCTTCTCAATTTTTAGGGTTTCACTGTTTTCACTCCCAATTTTCAATCGTCATTTCAAGGTATAATAATTAAAATCACTAATTTCTCTTATTAAAGATGTTAACTTTTAGTTGTATTAGTTTCAAATCTGATTATTCTGAGCTTAATTTTGTCGCTATTAGTTATAGATCTGTTATTGTTTGATTTACTGCATGACATTTTAGATCTGACATTATTTGAAATTTTTATGTGGTGATTAATCTAGGGGGGAATGGAAAGTTAGACTTTATTTTTATTGGTGTGAATTTTTATTGGTTATTTTGCAAGCTAGATGGTAAATTTTAGTGTTTTTTAATGTATGTTATGACTGATTTGTTAATTGGATTGAAGGGTTTTTGATGGGTTTAATGGTGATTAAAGATACTGATTTTTTTTATGGATCATTGTTAATTTTTAGCCGTGTTACTGGTTGGAGAATGTTGTTTGGTGATTTCGGGTAGATTAGTTAGGGGTAAGGTTGCGTACATCTTGAACCTCCACGGACCTCGCCTAGAGCAAGATCCGTACTTGGGTTATAATTGCTGTTGTTGTTGATCAATGGTAGATAGAGTTTATTGAATTAATGAGAGACACATGCACAAGGGAAGAAAAAGTGTTTGTGTTTGGTTGAGGATAGGATATCTTGTGTAATGAATTTGCAGCGAGGTGTCTGAAAGTTCGACGAGCCGTAGGGTTAGAAAGTTGTGTGACTATGTTGGTATTTAGGTTGACACTGAATTGAGAGATGAGTGGGCAGAGGTTTTTTAGTTGTTAGTGAGCTTTTTGTTTATGTGTGAATACTGAATTAAACAAAAATATGGAAACTTTTCGAGTCTGAATTAGAATGCGAATTGATTTGAAGATTGTAAGCTGAACTTTTGGTGAATGTTTATGGTAGTTGTCAATCATGCTTAAAAGTTATTGATTTGCCTGTGTTTATGAACTTTGCGAATTGAATGTTTCAGTTTCCTGCTGCTCAATGCTGGTTATATGATTTAGGGTTCTTCTAAATCTCTTCAGGGTTGATCAGTTTTCAGGAAAATATGAGGCCAATATTTTGTGGGAACTTTGAGTTTGATGCACGCGCATCTGATTTGGAACGCCTCTTCAAACGATATGGCAAAGTTGATAGAGTTGATATGAAGTCTGGTAAGTATTTAAAATTGATGTTACACAGTGTGGTATTTAATTTTTTCTTGTTCAAAAGTTTCTTGATTTTCGTGGAGGTGTGTATGGAGGAGATAAATTGAAATGGCGCCTGTGTTTGTCAGAGTTGTTTATGAGTTATTACATTTTGGAACTTAACTGCAAGTTTTGGTTGTTGATGTTAACCTTTTGTTCATTTGTTGGCTGAAATTTTATATTGGTCTTCGTTTTAATATCCAAATAAATGTCACTTATTTCATCTGGAGTATTTTCGATGAGCCGTCAAGCCTTGTTAGTATGGGTTAATGGAATAATATTATTTGGTTGCAGTTATGTTCCTTTTTATTGATTTTTCCCTTTTCATTAATCTGAGCTCTTTTTGAACTTTGGGTAAACAATGATTTTGATTTGTTCATTTAGTAGCTCTGTGTAGTGTTTGTAACCCCACTGCAGAAGAATTCCACCTTCCTACTTGTTTAGAGATTGATGGATTTCCTTTTACCGGTGAACTATTTGAGTAATTGGAATTTCTTTCATTCCAATTTTTTTTTACAATATGATGATATATATGTAGCAAACGGATTGTCAAATCATATCTTTTCTTTTCCCTGCACTGGCTGAAGTGTTAAATTTTATCAAGGTTGTATATCTGCACTTTGATAGAGTTTTGGTTACTGCTTGATCTAGTTTATTTTTCTTATTTTCAACGAATTTAGTACTAGACATCTTGGGCAGTATTTTCCTTGTCATTTTCTGTCAAACTTGTTAAATATTATCGGCTGAGTATTGCTTTAGGAATCACATGCGGTGGATGTGCATGGAGCAGTTCCATCGCCACTTTGCTGCATTAATAAGCATGATTAAATGATGTCGCAATTTGTGTGAGGCGCCTGGCTTCTGTAATTTAATTCCTTGGGACAAATAGCATGGACAAAGTCGTCGATATTGGAGCAGATAATGCAAGGAGGAGCCATGTAACTATGACGCCTTGACACCTTTTTGCGAGGGTACAGAGATATGAATTAATGTCCTGGGATCAAAATGCTGCAGCTCCCTTTGGCTTATTATGGGATAAATGGAAAGAAGGTCCAGTGTTGGGGTCATGAAGGGGTCATGAAGGGCTTTGAGATTCATAAAATAAGAAAACTGTGTTAAAAAAAAAAACTATCAAACCTCCGTACTCAACGATTTCTTTGGCGCAGGACTATCTTGGCATATTCCTATTCCTGGCTGCTGGATGGGCCATTCCTTATATTTCCAGCTTATGTCGCCTTTCCTCTTCTTGCTCAAAGAAGAGCCTCTCTGATCTATTCCGATGGCACTACCTTCCTACACTTCACCAGACACCATTGTCTTCCATTCCTTGTGACATTTGTCCAGTGTCTAGTCTCAGACATGTTTCACAGTACTTACCATGCCGACCTCGCAGCGGAGGCAGCAGCATTCATGGAGATGTCCCCCATATCATTGACATACCATGACATTCACTTTTGGACTTTGTCCTTGACACCATTTAGTCGATTACAGCAGGTCTGTGGTAAATACACTTAGCTTTCTAGATTCCAGTGGTGTATAAATTTTTGTTCGGGATTGATTCTGTATTTCCCATTATTTTGATATTGAATCTGCATGGCAGGATCATGCTACAGTCCAATGGTGGGGTAGTATCAAGGTGTTTATAGAACTTTTAAGTATTTTACCTGGCAATTCATCTGCTGATTTTTTGTTCAATATATGTTGTTTTGGTAGGATTTGCGTTTGTTTATATGGAGGATGAAAGAGATGCTGAATATGCCATCCGAGCACTTGATCATACTGAATTTGGTAGAAAAGGCCGTAGGCTTCGTGTTGAGTGGACAAAGGTAATATATGCTACTATGTTACAACCTGCTTAACTCTTGTGACAAATCTGGTACTTTTTCTTCATCTCTCTTGATTTTTTTCTCAGCATGAACGTGGTGGCGGTAGAAAATCAGTCAGCTCGAGAAGATCAGCTACTTTGAAGCCATCAAAGACATTGTTTGTGATTAACTTCCCGTTTCATACCAAAGAAAGGGATTTGGAGAGGCATTTTGATCCATATGGAAAGATTGCAAATGTAAGAATCAGAAGAAACTTTGCTTTTGTCCAATATGAATCCCAGGAGGATGCAACTACAGCTCTGGAAGCAACTAACATGAGGTCTGTCTGTTAGTTTGATTTGTTTTCATCCTAGCTGTCAGCAGAATATTGTTTACAATCAACCTTGTTTTTTTTTTTTTTTTTTTTATGTGGGCATGTGCAGCAAGCTATTGGATCGGCAGATATCTGTCGAATATGCTGCTCGGGACGATGATGACAGAAGAAATGGCTCTAGTCCAGATAGGAGAGGCCGTGATAGATCACCTGATAGGAGGAGACGGTCACCGAGCCCTTACAGGAGACAGAGGGGAAGTCCTGATTATGGGACAGGTTCTAGCCCTGCTGCCTATAGAAGAGATAGAGGCAGTCCTGTGTATGGGAATGGCTCTAGCCGCAGTCCTCGCAGAGTAGAGAGGAGCAGTCCTGATTACGACCGTGTGCGGAGTCGTAGCCCTCGTCGTGAGGAGAGGGCTTCTCCTGAATACCGTGGTCGTGGTCGTGGTCGCAGTCAGAGCCACAGTCGGAGTCGGAGTCCTCGTGGAGGAGAAAGAAATGGTAATGGTTATGGTCATCACCCCAGCTCAAGCCCATATGAGAGAGAAGAAGGGGCCATCCTTGATGACGAACCCATGAGCCCTAATAACAAACCTGGCTCCAGGGACAGGGAGATTGGTGAATATTTAAGCCCTGTGGATGACAGATATAGAAGGTTCGTTTCATTATGTCCAACATTGACTGCATAGTTGGAACTCTCAAGTCTGTTGCTGTGGCTAAATTTGGCTATTTTGTCTTAACAAGGTTTGTTTTGTTTCTCCCATGCAGTGCCTCGCCTCCGGCCCGGGAAAGATCAAAATCTTGATCTCCGCTTTCATTGGATGGTCTGCCTTTGAGGTTTTAGGTATCAGTAGTGATGCGTCTCCTTTGAGGTTTTAGGTATCAGTAGTGATGCGTCTCGGATAATTTAAGGTCATCTAGTAGTAGTTTGTAGCTGCAGACAGTGGAGGTTTGTATTCAATGTTTGTAATGGATAAAGCTTCACCGATGGTATCATAGATTTGATTGTTGGATGTTTGGATCTTTATGTGAGTTAGTTGACGTTGTGTAATAATATTTTGAATTGGATGTTATGTGCTGGTTTTCTATTATGTCAGCTGATCTTTTGATTTACTGGGCTTGATTATTTGCTTGAATAATATGTTCTTGTTTGGGTGTAAGAAAATGGCTAACATAGTTTAGATTAGGGAGGGAGCAGTTTGGAGGAAGAAATATTACTTAAAAATCGCCTACTATCTTAAACGATCCCTGGTTTTTTCTTTGACACAGTGCCCAATATTTCTACTTCAAATGGTTTGTCAAGGGAACTTTTAATTCTCAAGTACTCAAATGTTTTCTCATAGCGCTTGATTTTTGAGGGCGTATCTAGTTATCCTCTACTTCTAATTTACTCCCTCTATTTTTTACTAATTCTTTACGCTTTTCAAATTTTCCCTCACATATTTTGAAAAGTGTAAAGTATTAGTAAAAATGGAGGGAGTAATACATAGTGATGTTTGTGACTTTCATAATACTCCAACAACGGGTAAAAAGATGTATTTCGATATTTATTGCTGTTTCCTGTATTTATTATCAAGCAAAAATAAAGTTCTAGACACATTTAAAGTCCATAAATTATAAGTAGAGGGATTTTTGCAATTGTTCTATTAAGTGCCTAAGATCATAAAGGTGGGGAATTTACCTTCGTGTTTACAATGAATATGTTGAAATTGTTCATGAAAAACGGTTATAAATACTCCACAACAATGGAGTAATAGAAAGGAAAAATATAACATTGACAGAATGGTGAACTCTTTGCTTTATAACTTGGATTTTGAATAATGAATTTTTGGGGGGGAGGGGATGTTGACGGCATGTCATATTTTAAACAAAATATCTAATAAAAAAACTCATGTTACTCCATGTGACTTATGGTAAAAGCGAAAGCTACAAGAACTCTATGCTACTCTGATAATTTAAGGTCATGTAGTAGTAGTTTGTAGTTAGTGGCGGAGCCACAGTATGGGGTATGGTGTCATTTAACGTTGTCTAAATCAATGCATAAAATGGTTGAAATACTAGTTCGATAGTTACATGACCCCACATAAAGTTGTGGTCGGGCCCAAACCCAAATAGCTATAAGTTTGGTCTTTTAAAACTTCCATTACTAAATATAAGATATCACATCCATAATATTTTATAGGAAAATTGAACACCAATAATCCAAACTATGCTCGGTCGTACAAAAATAATCCCAACTACGGATATACATAACGATAATCCCAACTATGAACTTTGTATACAAAAATGGTCCCAGACTTACTTCCGTCAATTTTCCGTCCAAGCAATCCTACGTGGCTAATATTTGGGTACCAGGGTGATTGTAAAGACC
>CAAKMY010119522.1:0-12061 GCA_901111285.1 Corrigiola litoralis | reverse complement strand
CTCCAAACCGTCTAAATAGCAAAAACAATAATCGGCACGAAAAAGTCCGAAAAGCCCGAATTGGCCCGAAATTTCGGGTTTGGGATTTGATAATTGGCCCGAAAAAAAACCCGGCCCAGCCCGACACTCGGGCCAATATTTTTGACTCAAGCCCGACCCGAACCCGGCCCGGCCCGACCCATGATCAGCTCTACCAACTACCCAACACTTCCCTCGAAAAATCGTTAAAAACGAGGTCCACGTATTGTTACAAAACTACAAATTCCAAGCACTTTGGAAGTTTGATACAATTCGTTGGCAGACAAATATAAACACAAGACAAGATGGGAACAACAACCACCTTAAACACATCAACCTTTTCATCTTCACTGTCCCACTTCTTAAACCCACCACCTTCTCATCATCACCATAAGATTCCTGGCATTGGCTTCAGATATTATTTTCCCACCAACTCCTCTGTTTCATGCAACTCCTCCAATGGGGTTAGTAATTTGCAGTTGTTATATTGGGTCTTGTTTATCTATGGTTTGGTGCTATGAGTTAGCGGGAAAGTCTTGTATGAGACCGTCTAATTTTAAGTTGGTCTTGTAGTGGTTACTGTTTGGCTTATAGTGATCACTTTGGTTACGGTGTTAATAAAAGTTACCACTTAAACTCAATTTGTAACTATGTGACCACGTCAAATTTGAGACAGTGTTTTTTAGTAATTTGTGGTGAGCTAGTATGTAGGGATTGTATATGAGCTCAAAAGGCCATCTGTTTAGGTGGGTGTTTCGAAATTGAGTTGTTATTTGCGAGAGAACCAACTCTACCAAACCTAATGCCCGTTAGGTCTTACTTTGACCATGTAAAAGCCATGCTCCATTTCCCTATTGGTAATGGTAGCATTTAGGTGGAAAGACATTGCTTGGTTTGATTCCGGAGTAGACCGGATATAGATTATGAGTGGTTTATGCACAAATACTCTCGCTTCAAGTGAAAAAGTTATGGACTGTAAGTCTGTATGTCAATAAGTAGGACAGGATATATATTAATTTAGAATTGGAAAGATTGAAGATCAGCTAGGTTATTTTACTTTGTTTTTGTGACGTACCATGGTTATGGTAATAGTAGCAATATCCGAGTGTTGTATGATTCTACCTTGTCAGTTATCTTCTAGAAAACGTTTTATTTACTACCTCTACTGTTGCTGCTATGACTCCTCTCATTATAAGTCTTCACCTAAAAATCTTTTCATTTTTTGGTTGGAAGATCAGATATGAGTATGAAACATCTTGTAAGTTTGGGAGTATTTACTTATCCTTTTGCTTTATTAAGCTTGTGGAATTGAGATAGAGATGGATGCGGTTTGCAGGGAAAAATCCTAGGAAATACAGGAGCTGCAAAATTAGGAACAATATAGAATAAAAATGCCAGGAAAGCCCGTGCTTTGACTGTGTCGAAGTCATGCTCAAAATCCCCCATTAGGAATGGTAGCATATAGGCGGTAGGACAGTGCTAGGTTTGATTCCAAGTAGCCCGAACCATGGTTTTCATGTTAAGATAAGATTAAAATTAATGTGCTCCACATGCAAGGATGAAATATTAAGATTGCCAATCAGCTCGTGCTAATGGATTTAGATGTCACCATTTGGTAACCTTGCCATATGGTTCTTTGCTAGTCTTGTTAGTGTACTTCAAATCTTCAATTCAGCGCTCTTCCCTTAATAGGGTATCTCGCAATATCTTGCCACTTTCAGTCGAGAATTTTCCTCATCTCTTTCTTCTTCTTTTTTTGCACTTCCTCACTCATAAAAAAATGTTTTCTACTCAGGAACAAGTTGGGCTGCATCTTAGCCTGGGATACTGTATATTATACATCAACAGAAGTTTATCTTTGTTTAAGTGGAGGGAAGCTTAGCTCCCACTGTTTCATAAAACAGATAAGTAAAACTGGGTGAGAACCAAATGTTCTAACATGCCATAACATACGGCCATGATAAAAATAGTTGCAGTTTTACTGATATTATTTCTCTTGGAATTGCTTTATACTTTACCAGGCTACTGATCCTTCGGGCAATCAGGAACTGAAGTCTCTATGTTGTGGTCTGTCCGAGTTCATATGTATACAGGACTACAGGAGAACTCCTGAAACCTTTAGAATGAAAGAATTAATTTTTCACTAGTCTTACTTTAAGGCGAGTTTTACTAGAGTGCTCGGGCAGTATCACCTTGTAAACAAGAAAAAATCCCTCGGATAGAGAAATAAAATCATATATCTCTACTTCATTATCATTCCAGAGTTATATGTCTCTTTTGTAGAGAGGGAGCGCAGAACTGTGAGTCTTCTCAAAAGAAGATAATTCAACAAATTAGGTCAATGGATAACCTTAAATGAAAAGGGGACTCTTACCAGACAAAAAACTGGGATATAGATATGATAGCTTATGAAGATATTTTCGTGTTTCAATGAATACGTTGAGGGTTGTATGTCAATAAGTTGAACGTGAATGTTATTCTCTATATCTGTGGGGATAGTGATGTGTTATTCAGTTTACATTGTTTATGTGTCATACCCTGGTGTGGTAGCAATGTTTTCTATATTTTTCAGGTGATGTTGCAAGGATTTTATGTTGTAGTGACTAGGAGTGCTAAAGTCTTATTAATGCTACCCTGTCAGCCATCTTATGAATTTTATCCACTATGTATGAAGTGATGCATTTCATGGCTTTCGCTGTGTTTCTCAACTAGTACAGTGTGAATATTGTTAGGATCAATGTGCTTCTCCTCATATTGAGACTAATTTAGAGAGTACTTGTGGAACTAATTGTTAAGTGTATTGTTAGTGTTTGAGGTTAGAGTGAGGAAATGTAGATAAAATCTTATTGACGGAATGGTGGAAGGGAAAATCTGGTAGTCCTATTGATTAGAGGTCTTTACGTATAAGAATTACATTTATGCCTTAAACGTATGGATGGCCTCATCCACCTGAGCACTTCTCTATTTCTCAATGTGGAAGGTTCATCTCATAAAAATGAGCCAGTAATGGCTTGACAAGTTGGGGCATTTTGTCCCTTAGCTTAATTCCTATGTCTCTTTTCCGTACTTGTGTCATCTTTGTTTTTCTTTGCTTCCGTATGCTTTCTGCCTGTGCCTGTTGTATCTCTTATTTTTGCCGATGTTTATTCGTAACATCTGTCTACTATATTTATTATTTGTGTATCTTAAATCTCAATATTACTATCTTTACAACACCAACAACAATACCATTACCCCAGTGCCCACAAAGAGGCTCTTGCAGTAAGCAGGGTAAGAGGGGGAGAAGGGGGGGGGGGGGGGGGGGGGCAAACCTCTCCTGTGGAAGCACATAGTCTATTTTCAAATTGACGCAATAACTGAGAATAGGACTAGGATAACCATCTTCAACGTCATGGAAGTGAAACAAAGTGAGTTTTGAGAACCATATTGATTTAGTCCATTCATTCCCAAAGGCCAAAAGAACAATGAATCTTTGGCTTCATCGCAAATAGACATTAAACATTATTGTCCTTTTCATTAGAAATTAGTACAAAGACCATTTCTCTTATTACAACCACTCATTACTAATGATACTTTCACTCTCCCGTAATAATTCTTCACCTGAGAATATTCTATGTGCATGCATCTTAAAAAACAGCCCATCTTGACTGTACTCCGCGACATAAGCAGGGCATATGATTGAACACTCGTTGATGTCTATTAAGATGTTAGACAAAATGGAAGAGATTGGTTTGACTGAAGGAATAAGAGTGGGTAGAGAGCAAGTTTATTATACGCACTCGCAATTGGTAGATGAGACCATCTTATTCCTTTCATCTGATACAGGGATTCTGCAGCAGGCCCTTTCTGACTTAAGTTTGGAAAGCAGGTTCTTCAGGGGTGTTTAGTTCCAAATTTTTTCTAATGTCTCTGACAAGACCAATTCTCTTTATCTAAGTACAGTTGGAAGTATGAGGTTACTCTCACAGGCTTCTGCTTTTTGTTGGACTATGGTGTTGCAGAAAATCAATAGAAAGTGATATTCTTCACAGCTTCTACTGCCTTGAGCTCAAACATCTCTGTTATGTGCTGGAAAAGTATTGTGTGTGGTACTCATCAGTCTCATTTTTTTCTTCATTATGGGTTGATGCGTTTCTTGTGGCTTAGATTGATAGGCTTATGCAGCGAGCAGTGGGTGTGCCCAGGTTTGGTGGTGATGTTCTTCTATCTCAGTTTTTGGGCGTTAGGGGGACCAATAATAGGAAGTTACTTCGGAATTATGTTGTGCTAGCCTTTTTTGCATTTGGGTGGAACAGAATTCTTGTACATTTTCGGAACAAGTGCATGCTTCGTCTTACAATGGGGAAGTGTAGCTTTCATAGCTTCACTTTGGGCTAAGGCTGCGGGTTCTTCTAAAGAGATTCCAATTACTTATCTTCAATAAAATTGGAGCCACTTGTGGTTCTTTAGCTAGGCAGACTTCTTGTCATCCGGGTTACTCCGATCTTTAAAAAGGTTAATTTTTTTTGTCAGAGGAAAAGATTCAGAGTTTCTCCTTTACAAACATCTCACAAGATTTCTAAGTAACGAGTGGCAATGAAGTTCATATTTGTAATTGTGTCACTAACATAATACAAATATTTGGTGTTACAGTTAAGTGTATTCATTTCTCTATCTGTTTACTTTGATTTTCCTTACCTTGGGATATTACTCCCATAGTCACTTCCTACTTGTCATTTTATTTTTAGGATATAGAAAGCCTAGGTAATGAAACTTACTAAAGCAATTGTTCATTATTTAGATAAGAAGGTTGCACATTTTGCTTTATAAATGATTGAACCTTTCACATCCTTGTATATGCATAAACAGTATAGTATATAGGTATATTAAGTACTGTTATTACTGACATAACAAAATAGCAAATAATAGCTTGATGATTGAGCACCTGTTATCTACAAGGTGGATGTGTTAAAGCCTTCCGTGTTACTTTTCGATGCACTCAGTTAAATTTATTGGACCAGGATATTGGGTTGTTGCTCCCGTTCTGTCTGGTTCAGCCCTCCTCTGGCTGCATTTCTGTTTCTGATGAATCAGACAGTCTCCAGTGCAACTCGAACTGGCTGGTCTATTGTGGTTCTCTTAGTTTTGATTATAACTTCTAGTATAAGTTGGCAAGGTTCCTGCTGTGTTCTTATTTCCCTGGAAATACTTGCAAAACTAATCATTTCAAAGTCTGTAAAACGCTGCAAGTTTGTGAAGATTTAAGATCAGAAGCTATTACAAACTCTAATAGTCCCAATTTTCCATGATGTATTCTTCGTTCCCTTGTTGCAAATATTCATACCTATAAGCTCTCACTGTCTATTTTGGCAGGGAAGCTCGTGTTCAGCAGACAGGCAACGGCGGATTAGTAGTCTGGAATCTCTCTTTTGTTATGATAAAGCTATTCCAGAACAGATCATCGAGAAACCTGTTGGCCTATCTGTTGCTGAGAAAGAAATAGGTGATCAGCCCCCTTGTACTGATTGTGAAGCTAAGGGAGCAGTGCTTTGTGCAACCTGTAGTGGTTCGGGCTTGTATGTGGATTCCATAATGGAGAGTCAAGGAATCATAGTCAAAGTTCGGTGTTTAAGTAAGTTTTCTTTACATGTTTTCAAGTAATTCCTTAAAGCGGGGCAGTAGACTGTGTTTGCTGCTATTCAAAGTGGCATCTTTGATGTCTTTGACCATACATGGAACAAGGGTTATGAATAAGGGGGTCATAGAGCTAAAAATAAGAGGTGATGCATGGGTTGAGTGGATGCAGTTGAACAAGGAGGGAATTTAGGTGGACTTTTTGTCCTCATCTGAGGATAGTTTCTACAGTTAGAGAGAGGAGAGAAACTATAACGCTCATTTTGAGGTAACTTATTCCCTCCTCCCTCCTCCCTCCTCCTCCAGCACCTCCACCCATGTATCATCCTTTTATTTTAACTCTGTAATGCTTAAAGCATTACCCTCTGCTTGAGGCTCCAAGCATGCCTTAAATTCAGTGTAATCGGTTCATGTGACTGAATTGTGCCTGATCCTTTCTTTCAGTTCTTAGCATTTGTGGATGTTTTCCCTAGTATGTTCGTTCTGACATACTTCTGTTTTGATGCCCTTCCAATGAGACCATTCTACATTTGTTGAATGTAGGTGATCCAAGAAATAAACTTTCTGAAATAATGGTAGGCTCTCTAAATGTTAGACACCTTTTTGTTTCCATGAGTTACATCTAACTTAATATAATGATTAAATGCAATGACCTTTGGAGAGCATATGAAGGTAGCATAAATATGTTACTCCATATAATGTAATCCACAAGATTAGTACATTGGAAAAAAAAAAAAAATCAAAAAAAACTTCTAGTGAAAGTTTTTGTGTTTATAGCCTCCATTCTTCCAGGAGCTCGCCTCACATCTCCAACATGTTTCTACTTAAAGTATTCGTTCATAGTTAAAGTCACCTTGGTGCACCATTTTGTCCTATGCTCTTTTTTATACCAAAAAGCCAACAATACTTACTCTAAGTTCTCACTTCTGATAGCTGGAAACATTGCCGTAATCTCTGGGGGCATCTTTTCTTCTTTACTTACTTTTTGACTGTCCATTTATGCTGGATGTATAAAATTCTTCTATCAGTTTATTTTGTAATTACTTCTAATTAATATTGTAAATTTGTAATCCATATATGTTTTTTTTATTAATTTATAAAGTTTCGACTGTGAATGTCTGTCCGTCTTGATTACCTTCTTGATTTGGACTTGGATTGGTGATTTCGATAATCTGAGTACCAGATTTAAGGCTTTGGTCGCTCTTAGGGCGTATTTAATGACAGAACTAGATTTAGGCACATTTCTCATCATTATTATACTGTTTAATCCAAGTAAAAAGTAATTAATTTTGTCGTGGTCAGTAATTACTAATTTCCCTAACAATGCTTGGAAACCTGTTGTCTTGACTACACTCTCTTAATTGTATTTACCAAATACTTCTCCCCTAGGCAAAAGAGAAAAATGGGGACAATTTCCTGACCAGCTGCTTACTGTCGTAGGTTGTGGAGGTACGGGGAACATCATGTGTTCTGAATGTGGTGGCAGAGGCCACGTCTGACTACTACTTGAGGTTTTGTTTCTGGTTTATTTGATCTTGTATTTGTGTATCACCCATCTGTAGTTGACCGAATACTTATATAGCCCTTCCCTTGTATTTTATATAGTTGTATATCAACTACTTTATTTATTTCTCATTACAGTTTCTGCTCCCTCTTATTCCTGCATTCTTGGCCGCTCCCTAAGTTGTAATAGTTCTAAGGGCCTGTTTGTAGCAGATGTGACCAAGAATGCGCTCTGAGCGTACGAAATAAATACTCCGTAAAATAGAAACATGAGTTTGTCAGGTTGTTAGAAAAATACTCCGTAAAAATTAGAAAAAGCGGTTACTACGGCAGTCAGGTGGACTACCAATGGGTTCGAGAACACATGCTAAAAAACATGTTGTAAACTTGACCACCATTGTTGTCATTGGCTTCCAGAAAACGAATTTCGGAGATCTGTTTAGAATTATAATATTGAGAGGTTGAGCATTCGATTCTTATTTACGTCTTTGTTGGCTTTTTCCAAACCAAAAAGGGAAAAGATAATACGAGGATGTAGATTATACTTAGACGTCTGTTTACAATTTAAAGCTCTAATCCGTCTTGCGATCCGTTTTCGTAAGAGGTATTAGAGACGCATAGTGCCGCTATAGTTCAGGTAGGTGTAAGTCGCTCCACTTAGATCAAGTTTATAAGTTGTTTCTTTTGGATAAATTACACTACAATTATGCTAATTGGAAGTTGCGATGATGGTAAAGGATTCACATATGGAGGTGGGTACAATGTAATAGAAAAATGTCAACAAAACAGAGCAAAAGAACAACAAAACTTTCACGGTAGATAATTTAGTCACTCAATATTTCTTCACTTCTACTTTCCCATTTTACTTGTTATAGGCTGTTCAATATTAGATACTTTTCTCATCTTGATTCTGCTTCTTTGGTCTCTGTTGGTAGAATTGCAATATCTGAGTTGCAGGCTGGTGGTTGACCACTGCCCAGTGCACAATATCGGCCAGAATGTACTTTATCAGAAATTTTGTTCTGGCCTGTTCGCACTAGTCTAAAAGGGAAATTTGGTTAGCCAAAACTCTTAATCATAGTTGTCCTGTTTTGCGTTTAGAGGACGTCTCGCTTACGTTGCAACAATCCAGTAGAAATTGAGAAACTAGCAAGTAGGCAAAGTAGCTATATGATTATTAGATCTAGACCTGTACTTTCCATCGTTGATACAACCGGTCGCACACTTCCAAGTTACTAGGACGTTTACATGATGTACATCAGTATAGCGTTACAAGTTTTTGGCCTTTTGGCATGCTATGCAAATTTGTATGCGCAATGATTTTGGTATATTAAAAAAAAAGGTTTTTTTGGGGAGGGAGGGCAGCAGACGTTGTGGTCTTATATTAGATGCGCACTAGATAAGGACCCTTAACATATATGATAGATGGATTCAAAAACATATATATATATATATATATATATGATAGACGGTAAACAATACGGCTAAGTTAGCCACACTTACATTCTCAAAATCAGTGACAGATTGTGATCAAAGAGATTCGCAATAGTAGTAAGTTGAATTACTCTACTTGATTTTAACCCGAAATTAAGAAAATGTTATCCATCGTTGAACCAATCTAATCGACCCAAATAGACTACACATGTTACTAGCATCATAGCATGTGCAGTTAAATAATTCTACTCTTACCAAAAGAGAAAAAAGAGTAACGCAAGACCATTCGACGACGGATGCAAAATTATGATGAGTTTACATACAATCTACCCCAAGTGGCACGTTTTCTCTAATTGTTTATAACTTATAAGGTTGCTTTAAAACGGAAAGAAAAAAAACTTGCACTTTGCCAACCCCCCACACTTCAAATATCTCTTCGCAACGTGAAAGTTCATGCATTGGCGCTGCAGCTCCGGCGGCCTTTCTGTTCTCCTTTCACTCACTTTAACAACGCCATTTTCTCCCATTGCATTCAGTTGACTTCCTCCAATCTTCTATTCTTTTCCTTCATTCTTTATAAAGCCTAAATTCCCTCTTCAGTAAACCCCACTTATCTTCATTTTTTTTTGTAAGACCACTGTGTCCTACTGATAAACTTCAACTACACCTGCCTCAAGAACCTTCAGACACTCCTCAACTTTAGTCCTTTCGTTCAAACTGCAATGAGCATAGGAAAAATGGGTAGTTCCCAAACTCATGAATCGAGTTCACCCAAAAGAACCAATCATCACTCAGCTATCAGCTACCTCTTTGCCCAACAACGCTTCCTTTTTCTCCTCATTGGCATTGTCATCCCCTTCATCTTTTTCACCTTTCTCCTCCCAAACCCCCAAGCCCAACATGGCATGGCTCATTTGGCTCGCCGGGCTGTTATCGAGGAGGATAGTACTGGAGGCCATGGTGGACTTGGGGCCAGCCATGTGACGGCTGCAGCCATGCGACTTCCCCTTGGCTTAAAGACCAAGGGAAAGAGGATCCTGGTGACTGGTGGAGCTGGATTTGTTGGGTCTCACTTGGTGGACAGGTTGATCAAGAGAGGGGATACTGTCATTGTACTTGACAACTTCTTCACAGGGCGAAAAGGTAACGTGCTACACCATCTTAGAAACCCAAGGTTCGAGCTCATTCGACATGATGTTGTGGAGCCAATTTTGCTGGAGGTTGATCAGATTTACCATCTTGCTTGCCCTGCCTCTCCTGTTCATTACAAGTACAACCCCGTCAAGACAATCATATCCTTTTACGTTTCCTTCGTTTAATTTGTTGCAATTTAGCGGCTTGTTTATAACTTCATGTAGGTATTACTACTACTAGTTAGCTAACCAGTGCTCCGGCAGGTATAGTACATCAAGTTAAACTTAAAGCTCTTTAGGTACATAGTGTCTATAGGCTTTCAAAAAAAAAAAAAAAAAAAAGTACATAGTGTCTATAGTATTGTGGAAGGTCAGGAAATTTAGGATCCTTCACAACAGTAGACTCAATCATCTCCACGTTATTTGTTCAGATATCTTTCTGCTGGTCACATGAAAAGTACGTACTGGTAAATAGTACATACATCTAAACATGCTAGTGTAAAGCGTTAAAATCCAAGTAATATAAAGCTTGTCCAGCACTAAAAGGACATGTTTATGCCCGTGCATAAAAAACCAAAAACGTTGCAAGAACGTGATAGAGGTTATAGAGCCCCCAAAAGTGAGTGCAAGCTAAGGAATGCAGTGTTATTCGTTTACTTAAAATTTGTATATATTGTTTATCCTTAATTTAATGCCTTGTTGGGGTAGAGCACAAGACAAATGTGGTAGGGACATTGAACATGTTGGGGTTGGCAAAGAGAGTAGGAGCAAGGTTCTTGCTTACTAGCACTAGCGAAGTGTATGGTGATCCACTTCAACATCCACAGGTCGAGACTTATTGGGGCAACGTCAACCCCATTGGTAAGTGCTATATATACCTTCGATTTCAATTTCTCTTAAGTAATGGAGTTTGATTATAATGAGGTATTTTTTGATACTATAAACATTGTCCAAGTTTTAATTTTAGACATTGGCGATTGGTTGGTCGTCACCATTACTACGTACTAAATAACTGAATCTGTAACGTAATATACTTATGTTTTCCGAGTGCTCCCTAGCTACTAAATTGTACGGAGTACATACTAAAGTGTGATATTGATCAACATTATGAGGAGCAACGTGGGCCAATGATTGGGAGTTCTAATGGGTTTCGTCGCGCAACGTAACGCAGGTGTCAGGAGTTGTTACGATGAAGGGAAGCGCACTGCTGAAACTTTGGCCATGGACTACCACAGAGGTCACGGCATTGAGGTCTACTTACCATTTCTCTTCACCTGGCCTTGATTTTGTGTAATACTACGTGATTGTTCTTCGGTGCGCGTTTTTCCTTGTTCACTCACAAACGATGTCATATGAGAAAGTGTCTTTTGATGTTCAGTGGTATATAGTTATTGAGTCATATACTTATAAATAACAGTAGATAAGTACTAACCCTTTTATCTATAGAGTAATAAGATAGCCTCACTCACCGAAGATGAGATTATATCACATAGAGATGGTAGTAAGCTTTTGTGACTGACCATATTGGAAGTATTCATTCCCATAATAGTGCTTAGATAATGGTGTTTATAATGTGATTATATCCTTTAATCCCAGAACTTTAAGCGGTCTTTCTAACTTTTTTTTTTTACTTTTTAAAACGTTTTCATCTTATTTTTGGCGCAAGATTTTATGTGTACTAGATATGATACTAGGCAAGCCATTGTTGAGCTCCATATGGAAGAGGCTGAGTTATAACTTAAACGCAAACAAAGGAAATGAATAATAACCTTGGATTTATTTTTAATGATTGTGTAGGTAAGAATTGCTCGAATTTTCAATACTTACGGACCAAGGATGTGCATTGATGATGGTCGAGTGGTGAGCAATTTTGTTGCCCAGGTAAAGCCTTACTTCTAACGAGATGTTATTCCTCATTCTTCAATCACTAAAAGCAAGCCTAGAAAGTCTTAAGAGCTTACTAATCAAAGGAAAATGATAACTCTTTTGTAATGGCATTCTAAAATTTCTATGAAAAAATGATGTCTTGCAGGCACTAAGGAAGGAACCATTGACTGTATATGGTGATGGGCAGCAGACTAGGAGTTTCCAATACGTCGCCGACCTGGTATGCCTCCCTATCCCATGTTCATTTTAGATATTGCAAGCAGATAAATCAATTCAAATATAGTTCTCTTCTTAATTGCAAATTTGAACCCATCAATACTTACATCTTAATTTATCAATCATTTTTCTCTAATTTAAAGGCATAAACTTTTATGTCAAGGTGTCGAGTTTTAGTTTCAAAGTCTCTTGTTCATGAATATATGTTTCAAGTTACAATTGCAAGTGGTCTTTATTAGAAGGTAATCCCCTAAGGG
>CAAKMY010119466.1:0-13788 GCA_901111285.1 Corrigiola litoralis | reverse complement strand
GCATGGTTAACTGCACTTGATTTGTAATTTCCAAAACATGAGTTACAATCCAACTAGGATTAACTTGAACCCCAGCTAGGGCAATCTCATTTCTGTGACACCATAATGCCCATAAGGTGCCCACGAACATAGAAATTTTATAGTTAGTATCATCCATCTTCCACAAGTACTGCATAATTTCAATCATCCATCGATTGAACGGAATTAAACTTCCAGCCTGTATATCAATGCCCAAGGACGAGGCAAACCAGACATGCTTCGTTATATTACAAAATCTGAACAGATGATCAATAGTTTCATCTGACCCCTCACAAAAAGAACATGACTTTGAGATATGAACATGATGATCCACTAAACGAGCTTTAACCGCAAGCGCACCATAATACAACTTCCATATGAAAAGCTTCCATTTAGGGAATAAAGACGACGCCCATAATTTCTTCCAAAAATTCTGATCCGGGACATCCGTCTGCACACTAGCTTGCATAAGATAATAATAACCAGATTTAACATTATAAATACCTGACGTCGTATATCTCCAGAGCAAAAAATCCTCCTCAACATCAATAGGAAGCTCCGACGAGATAATTTGTTGCGCACAATTGGGTTCAAATAAACCATAGACTCTAGCTCGATCCCATTTTCGAGGAGTCAAAGATATAAGCTCAGAAACCATGGCATTCCTAATTCTTGCAATAGGTATATCATCCCGAATAGCCTGGCCACCTCTAGAAGACCATAACGGGTCTAACACCTTAACACGTGAACCAGAACCTATTTTCCATTCCATGCCACCTCGAAGCAGTCGAATGCCAGTGGCAATACCCTTCCATGCTCGCGAAGAAACCCTAGTATTTTTCCCTCGAGACATCCGCAACAAACCAAAATATTTGTGATACTTAGCTTTATAAACCTTCGAAATGAGCAACTGAGGATGTTGTAGCAATCTGTCCGCTTGCTTCATAAGCAAGGCATCATTAAAAATTCTTACATCCCGAATACCTAAACCGCCCATGCCCTTTGGCTCTGTTTACACCATTGGGTTCTCTCCAATATTGCACTTTCCTAGTCCGACTCCACCATAATATCAATGTTTCCAATAAATTCTAATTGCAAATTTTTTGTTTCGTTGATGTCTATTATGCCCACACTAGCCGGAAAGATGCATCTTATGTTAAGATCATTATCTTACAGACATTATGACTTAAATATTCCTGCATGCATGGATTGCGTTTTTCTTCATGTAAAGTGGTACAGAAAATATTTGCGAGGAAGATGAACGAAAAACGTAAGCTTAGCTTCTACTACTTTTTTGTTTTCTTTTGAATGAGACTTAATACAAACTTGTTTTGACCTATATAACTTCTAGATTAACAAATTCCTAAAGCTTAGACTCTATAGCCATCTTTTGCGTCTCAAAATAATAGTATGAGCTACGGAGTATATGTCAACCTTCCTGTAAACCAATGTAGTCTTTCTAAGAATTTTTTAATGGAGCATTAAGTCAGGAGAAACTCAGAAAAGGTAAGCAAGGCCAGTCCATCTTTCAAACAGCTGATCTATAAGCTTTGGCTCGTACTCTCGTTGCACACATGCATGTAGGCCAAATTAGACAAAAACATCTTTCGAATTTGATGATAGGAATAAGACATGAACCAACGCACACAACACAATAATTAATGAATAAGATCCTAAAAGGATTGGCTGATAATTACAAGGTCAATGAAAAAAACAAAGCAAAGAACATGATTCTGAACTAATTAATCGCTCATCTCACATGGGCTACAGGTTACTACAGTTTTTGTCTCTTTGCACCAGTTTGTTCTTTGTTCAACAGTTTTAGCCCTTGTAGGCTATACTACTAACTCTGATTGGTTAATCTTTCAGTACGAAAGGGTAATTAACAAACTTCAAGATGTAAAAAAGCAACAGCTTGTGACTTTGCAAAAACCCTGCTGAAACATAGCAAAGTATTGTCATATTCGAGGTTTTGGGTAGGTGCTTCATGCTTGTCACATGGGAAGGACTTAAGTCCAATAAAACTGGTCCAGCCTCTATATGGTTTAGCTTCATACTTAGATTAATTGCTATTATTCTAATGATAATAATTATTGATAGCTAAATTTAAAAGTGACTAGATTAGATTAAGACAGGAATTGTAACTTATTAGTCCATGATTAAAGTCCAACAGCCTCAAATTAAGGCTATGACTCTTTCCAAATCGACCTCTACATATCACTTTCATTAACGAACCTCATTATCATCATCATCTATAGTCCGGTCAAGAAAATTTGCCTGCCTGGCCGTCCTAGCTTGGAAGCCCTCAAAGGTCAAATTTGTTACAAGTCCAGGTTATTTTAGGGGTGACAAAATTTTGGTTATGCCAGCATACAAGCGACATGCGAGTGTGCGACATACTCGAAGAATGTTACCTTCATATTGTACCGATGTCCATTTTAGCAACTCTTTAGTAGTTAAAAGTTTGGTTGAAAATTTAAGTTTTATTATTTTGTCTATGAGGAGCACAATAAATTATCTATAAGAATTGAATCTCCAATTTTATAATTGGGATAATAAGGTTCTAACCACTTAATATAACCCTTGTTAAGAAAAATAAACGAGTTTTGTATGTACGATTTACTTAGGTTAATTGTATTGGTACACAATAAGCTGATCTTTACATAACACTTGGGTCTGAAATCATTCATCTCTTGTTATAGTAACAGAGGCTTGAGTTCAAAATGAATTTTTATTAGTTGGTCCTAATATCTATCAATCCCCTATATAAAAAAAATGTGCATGTCAAAAAAAAAAAAAAATGTGCAACAGGTGCTCAATACAAAAGAACATGAGAATATATAAAAACAAAATTGTAATATTGAATATGAGTAGGGCAAACAGTATCAGAAGTCAGTTTCACAAAAGTCTATTGTTTCATTTACGGAACGGAGTAGGTGAATTCAGACGAAATGTCAATGTACTAATAGCAACTTTTGTAAGTGCATTTATTTATACATAAAATCAAGAGCTAAAAAATAGTAAAATAGTTATAGAGTTGGTGAGAAATTCAAATCTAAGACATATTTCATATATATAACCCACGAAAAAACCTCCTTTCGGGCCCGAAATAGAATCGGGTGAAAATTGGTTGGAGGCATCCTAAACACATATATCGAAAAATGGAACAAGAAAATTGCCAAAAAGTAACTTTGGCGTAGCCCAAACTATCGATTTTGTCCATTATGCACATGCTCGAATCGAGCGCTAAACACACCGTAAAACTATCAAGAAGGAGCAAATAACATTGCCACATGCTTAAATTATGCTCCAATACACCCCTTAAAAATGCTTGACAAATTTCAGGATTTTTTCCGAAAAAGCAAAAATCGACCCAAAAAGCCGGTTTTTGCGGACTACCCACGGAAAAACCTCGTTTGAGCCCCAAAATAGAATCGGATGAAAATTGACAAGAGGCATCCTATACACATATAATGAATACTGCAACAAGTAAATTAGCAAAACGTTTTTGCGTAGTCCAAACTATCGGTTTTGTCCATTATGCACATGCTCAAATCGAGCGCTAAACACATCGTAAAACTATCAATAAGGATGAATGACATTGCCACATGCTTTAATTATGCTCCAATACACCATATGAACATGCTTGGTAAATTTCAAGACTTTTTCGGGAAAATCAAAAATTCACCCAAAAAGCCGATTTTTGTGGACTATAACCCACGAAAAAACGTCGTCTCAGCCCCAAAATAGAATCGGACGAAAATTGGAAGGAGGCATCCTATACACATATAATAAAGAATGGAAAATAAAACTGCCAAAAAGTAGCTTTGGCGTAGCCCAAACTATCGGTTTTGTCCATTATGCACATGCTCGAATCGAACGCTAAACACACTGTAAAACTATCAAGCAGAAGGAATATGGAATTGCCACTTGCTTCAATTATACTCCAATACACCCTTTGAACATGCTTGGTAAATTTCAGGCTTTTACCGAAAAATCAAAAATCGACCCAAAAAGTCGGTTTTTGTGCACTATAACTCACAAAAAAACCTTGTCCAGGCCCCGAAATAGAATCAGACGAAAATTGGCAGGAGGCATCCTAGACACATATGATGAAGAATGGAATAAGAAAATTGTCAAAAAGTAGTTTCGGCGTAGCCCAAATCATCGGTTTTTGTCCATTATGCATATGTACGAATCAAGCACTAAACACACCGTAAAACAATTAAGAAAGATGAATGACATTGCCACATGCTTCAATCATGCTCCAATACACCTTATGAACATGTTTGGTAAATTTCGGGATTTTTTCCGGAAAATTTAAAATCGACCTAAAAAGTCAGTTTTTGTGGACTATAACCCACGAAAAAACGTCGTCTCGGCCCCGAAATAGAATCAGACGAAAATTTGGCAGGAGACATCCTATACACATATAATGAAGAATGGAAAAAGAAAATTGCCAAAAATTAGCTTTTTTGTAGCCTGATCCATCTGTTTTGTCCATTATGCACATGCTCAAATCGACACTAAACACATTATAAATCCATCAAGAAGGAGGAATGACATTGTTACATGCTCCATATATGTTCCAAATACACCCTATGAACATGCTTGGTAAATTTCGGGGTTTTACCGGAAAAATCAAAAATCAACCCAAAAAGCGGGTTTTTGTGGACTATAATCCACGAAAAAACCTCCCCTCGGCCTCGAAATAGAATTGGACAAAAATTTGTCAAAAGGCATCCTAAACACATATGATGAAAAATGGAATAAGAAAATTGCCAAAAAATAGCTTTGGCGTATCCCAAACCATCCAGTATGCACATGCTCTAATCGAACGCTAAACACACCGTAAACCTATCAAAAAGGAGGATTGACATTGCCGAATGCTTCAATTATGCTCAATCACACCCTATGAACATGCGTGGTAAATTTTAAGACTTTTTTTAAAAATAAAAAATTGAACCGAAAGCCGGTTTTTGTGAACTATAACCCACGAAAAAACCTCGTCTCGACCCCATAATAGAATCGGACGAAAATTGGCAAAAGGCATCATATACACATATAATGAAAAATGGAATAAGAAATTTGCCAAAAAGTAGCTTTGGCGTACACATGCAACACATTTTAAAACTATAAAGAAGGAGGAATGGGATAGCCACATGCTTCAATTATGCTCAAATACACCATATTAACATGCTCGGTAAATTTCGGGACTTTTTTCAAAATCAAAAATCGACCTAAAAAGCTGGTTTATGTGGACTATAACCCACGAAAAAACGTCATCTCGGCCCCGAAATATAATTAGACAAAAATTGGCATGAGACATCCTATGCACATACAATGAAGAATATAACAAGAAAATTGCCAAAAGTAGCTTTGGCGTAGCCCAATCCATCTGTTTTGTCCATTATGTACATGCTCGAATCGAGCGCTAAACACATCGTAAAACTATCAATAAGGATGAATGACATTGCCACATGCTTTAATTATGCTCCAATACACCTTATGAACATGCTTGGTAAATTTCAAAACTTTTTCGGGAAAATAAAAAATTGACCCAAAAAGCCGGTTTTGTGGACTGTAACCCACGAAAAAACGTTGTCTCGGCCCCGAAATAGAATTGGACGAAAATTGGCAGGAGGCATCCTAGACACAGATAATAAAGAATGGAAAATAAAACTGCCAAAAAGTAGCTTTGGCGTAGCACAAACTATCGGTTGTGTCCATTATGCACATGCTCGAATCGAACGCTAAACACACTGTAAAACTATCAAGAAGGAGGATATGGAATTGCCACTTGCTTCAATTTATACTCCAATACACCATATGAACATGCTTGGTAAATTTCGGGGTTTCACCGAAAATCAAAAATCGACCCAAAAAGCCGATTTTTGTGGACTATAACTCACGAAAAAACCTTGTCCCGGCCTCAAAATAGAATCAGGCGAAAATTGGCATGAGGCATACTAGACACATATGATGATGAGTGTAACAAGAAAATTGCCAAAAAGTAGCTTCGGTGTAGTCCAAACCATCAATTTTTGTCCATTATGCATATGCTCGAATCAAGCACTAAACACACCGTAAAACTATAAAGAAAGATGAATGGCATTGCCACATGCTTCAATTATGCTTCAATACACCTTATGAACATGCTTCGTAAATTTCAGGATATTTCTGGAAAATTTAAAATCGACCTAAAAAGCCGGGTTTTGTGGACTATTACCCACGAAAAAACGTCATCTCGACCCCATAATAGAATTAGAAAAAAATTGGCAAAAGGCATCCTATACACATATAATGAAGAATGGAATAAGAAATTTGCCAAAAAGTAGCTTTGGCGTAGCTCAAACCATCGATTTTTTCATTTTGTACATGCTCGAATCGAGCGATAAACACATTTTAAAACAACAAGTAGGAGGAATGGCATAGCCACATGCTTCAATTATGCTCAAATACACCATATGACCATGCTCGGTAAATTTCGGGACTTTTTCCGGAAAATCAAAAATCGACCTAAAAAGCTGGATTTTGTAAACTATAACCTACGAAAATACGTCGTCTCGGCCCCGAAATATAATCAGACGAAAATTGGCAGGAGACATCCTATGCACATATAATGCAGAATATAGCAAGAAAATTGCCAAAACTAGCTTTGGCGTAGCCCAATCCATCTGTTTTATCCATTATGCAGATGCTCGAATCGACATTAAACACACGTAATGCTATCAAAAAGGATGAATGACATTCCCGAATGCTGCATTTATGTTCCAATACACCCTATGAAAATGCTTGGTAAATTTCGGGGTTTTACCGAAAAATCAAAAATCGACCCAAAAAGCGGGGTTTTGTGGCCTATAATCCACGAAAAAAACCTCCCCTTGGCCTCGAAATAGAATTAGAAAAAAATCGGCAAAAGGCATCCTAAACACATATAATGAAGAATGGAATAAGAAAATTGCCAAAACTAGCTTTGGCGTAGCCCAAACCATCGGTTTTTTCCATTATGCACATGCTCGAATCGAGCGCTAAACACACCGTCAACCTATCAAGAAGGACGAATAGTATTTGAATGCTTCAATTATGCTCCAATACACCATATGAACATGCCTGGTAAATTTCGGAACTTTTTTCGGAAAATCAAAAAATCGACCCAAACAGCTAGTTTTTATGGACTATAACTCACGAAAAAACCTCGTGCGGCCCCGAAATAGAATCGGACAAAAATTGGCAGGAGATATACTAGACATATATAATGAAGAATGGAACAAGAAATTTGCCAAAAAGTTGTTTTGACGTAGCACAGTTTTGTCCATTATGTAAATGCTCGAATCGACACTAAACACACCATAAACCTATCAAGAAGAAGGAATGACATTGTCGAATGCTTCATTTATATTGCTCCAAATGCCTCCAATACACCCTATGAACATGCTTGGTAAATTTTTGGGTTTTACAGAATAATTAAAAATCGACCCAAAAAGCCGGTTTTTATGGACTACAACCCACGAAAAAACCTTGTCCTGGCCCCGAAATAAAATCAGACGAAAATATGCAGGAGGCATCCTAGACACATATGAAAAAAAACGGAACAAGAAAATTGCCAAAAAGTAGCTTCGGCGTAGCCCAAACCATCGGTTTTGTCCATTATGCACATGCTCGAATTGAGCGGTAAACACACCGTAAAACTATCAAGAAGAAGGAATGACATTGCTGAATGGTTCAATTATGCTTCTATACACCCTATGAACATACTTGGTAAATTTCGAGACTTTTCCATAGATTAAAAAATCAACCTAAAAATCCGGTTTTTGTGGACTAACACTCGAAAAAACATCGTCTCGTCCCCTAACTAGAATCAGACGAAAATTGGCATGAGCACATACAATGAAGAATGAAAGAAGAAAATTGCAAAAAAGTACGTAGCTTTGGCGTAGCCCAAACCATCGGTTTTTTTCCATTATGTACATGCTCGAACTGACGCTAAAGACACCGTAAAACTAGCTAGAAGGAGGAATGACATTGCCGAGTGCTTCATTTATGCTCTAATACACCCTATAAACATGCTTGGTAAATTTTGGGGTTTTACCAACAAATTAAAAATGACCCAAAAAGCCGGTTTGTGGACTATAACCTACGAAAAAACCTCTCCTTGGCCTCAAAATAGAATTGGACAAAAATTTGTAAAAGGCATACTAAACACATATAATGAAGAATGGAATAAGAAAATTGCCAAAAATTAGCCTTGGCGTAGCCCAAACCATCGGTTTTGTCGAGTATGCACATGCTCGAATCGAGCGCTAAACACACCGTAAACCTATCAAGAAGGAGGAATGGCATTGCCGAATGTTTCAATTATGCTCCAATACCCTATGAACATGCTTGGTAAATTTCGGGACTTATTTCGGAAAATAAAAAAATCGACCCAAAAAGCCTGTTTTTGTGGACTATCACGAAAAAAACCTCGTCCCGGCCCCGAAATAGTTACAGATGAAAATTGGCATGAGGCATCCTAGACACAAATGATGAAGAATGGAACAAGAAATTTGCCAAAAAGTAGCTTCGATCGGCGTGGCCCAAACCATCGGTTTTGTTCATTATGCACATGCTCGAATCGAGCACTAAACACACCGTAAAACTATCATGAAGGATGAATGGCATTGCCACATGCTTTAATTATGCTCCAATACACCTTATGAACATGCTTGGTAAATTTCGGACTTTTCCCGAAAAATCAAAAATAGACCTAAAAAGCCGGTTTTTGTGGACTATAAACCCACGAAAAAAGTCGTCTCAGCCCGAAATAGAATCGGACGAAAATTTGCAGGAGACATCCTGGACACATGTAATAAAGAATGGAACAACAAAAATTGCCAAAAAACAGTTTTGTCCATTATGCACATGCTCGAATCGAGCGCTAAACACATCGTAAACCTATCAAGAAGGAGGAATAGAATTGCTCAATGCTTCAATTATGATCCAATACACCCTATGAACATGCTTGCTAAATTTCGGGACTTTTTTCGAAAAATAAAAAATCCACCCAAACTGGGTTTTTGTGGACTATAGTCTTATATAATACGAGCTACTTTTAAGTAGAAATTACACGAACTCAAAATGGTCAATTTTTGATTAAAAATGGTCTTTTTTTATTAACATTGTTATAAAAGTGACCAGTTTACCAAAATTGACTAGGTTTAATTTATCTCTTTATGTTGGGATAGTGACTACAAAGTTGCCAAGACAAAGCATATAGTGAAGCGGAGGAGTTCGTGGGAAGAAGGCCACTCGAGTCGAGTGGTATATAGACTCGAGTGAAAAGGGCCTCAAGTCAAAACAGGCAGGAGCTGATGAAGAGCTCGTGAAGAGCTCGCTCTGAGTTTCACTCGAGTCGAGCGACGGGCTTTTGGGCCGGGTTTGCGAGATCTCTTATTGTTTTATCTTTATATTAAGTTTTCTAATTGTATTAGGTCTTTTGACTTGTTGGGTTTAATATATAAACACCCCATGTCATTAGCCTACAATTAAAAAATGAGAGATTAAAGAGAGAAAAAAAGGGCTTTTTATGAGAGATATGGTTTTGTAGGGTTGACATATTGAGATCGAGCTTTATATCTATCATCTTTTTTTTAATCTCACCACATAAATATAGAGTTTCCGCACATATTGAAGAGAGAAAAAGAGGACGTAGCTATCACGTTGATAGTGAACCTTGTAAATCTTGTGTCTTTTAGTTGTTTGCTCGTTAGTTCATCATCGATCACACGTTTTCCGCACAACACTTCCAATATAATAATTTGTGTAATTTTTAATACCTTAGTATTAAGTACTAAATTTAACAATTTATTGACAACTTAATAATTAATCAATATTGCATGCTTCACATAGGATGATATATATGAACAATTGGAGTAGTAAACTCGTGAACTTATGCCTTTCTCAACGGGATCGTGCTTTTCTTTTCATTAGTCTGTGCTCTGTACTATATCAAACCGCCTGATCTCAGTATGTAAGATGCCACACATTGCATTTGGTTTTATATTTTCATTATATTTAACCTAATAGTCTGACATATGGAGTAGTAGTGTCTTTTATTTTAAAGTAAGCTTGACATAGAATGCTTAATTTTTAAAGAATAGAAGAATAAGAGGAGATAATAATTGTATATATTTGACAATTTCCCCCCTATACGTTGGCTATTGACTTCTTGCTTTTTTCAAATAAGCCGATAAATATGTTTGTAAATCGAAAAATTGGCTTTTAATCCATAGCCAAAATTAAAAGCAGCCTAGAGCAAATTTTGCTCCTTGGTTGTTGGCTTTACAGAAACATTTTCTCTTTGATTAATATTAATAATAACTTTATTTTTTATATTATTGTTTTCATGGTTTGCTACATGTTTAAAGTTTTTTTTTGGTACAGTGCTACTACATGTTTAAAGTTGCCATTGCCACAGCACACATATGCATGCATGATTCATTGATGTGAGTCCGGTTATAACTTCCAACCCTCTGGGAAAAATTATATACTTAATTTCCGAAGACCAGAAACAATTGATTATTTTCTTAACAGAGAGAAAATAAGTGGAGATTGCTGATTGCACATCATTTTGTAGTGTCCAAAAATGTATAAAATCAAGTCAATTGAACAACATTGACTTAATAATGTAATAACGTTACGTCTCGGTTGTTTGTTCGGCGCGCTCCTGGAGTCTTGTACATTTGGTCAACTGCAGCTGAAGCTAGCCTGGCGAAGCTCTTCTATATTTAGCGAGGGAAAACACCAAGCGAAAATAATACTACTAGAGTAGGCAATAGATAGCTCTAATAATTAAATTTGTTCTTGTTTCTAACTACCTTGTTTTATGGGAATAACGTAATTGACCTTTATTTCAAAAAAAAAAACATGTAGTAAACCTACCCCAATCCATTGCAATAACCTAGCTAGTAACAATATTATTATTATAAATCGGTAATTTTAACGAATTACCCCGGATAAATTGTTAAGAGGGGTATATTGAACATTCTAAATACCTATGATTATTACTCATAATGATAAACCATATGTCTGAGATAAGTTATTTTAGATAAAGATATATACATTATATAAGGATATAAAATTATTATCATATTGCAACACATATATTGCAATATATGAGTAGGAGGGGTATAACTAACGATGTATGTTAAGGCCATTTCTCATACATGAGTAGAAGGGGGGGTAAACAACCGACATTTGGTTTGGATATTCAGGAACTATCGATAGTTTTCCTTATTTCGAGCACAATTCGACATAGTTAGTAATAGCCAAAATGAAAGCATTGAGTTTAATTAGTCTTAACAAGCATGAGCGATTTAATTGTAATGTATTGTAGTACTTTTGGATATATAGATATCAACACCTAAAGGCTCGTGTTATACTTTCTTCGTTCCAACATATTATTTAAGTTTACAAGTTGTATGTGAATGGAATTTTGATCAAACCTAAATAACTTATTGAGACTAATGAGTATTCTTTTAATTTACCCTTGTGTTGTCAACATTTGACATTATTGTGTAGTTCAATATACAAACTTTGGATTATGTTGTATTATAGTTAAATGCTCTGCACATCAAGATTGTTATATGTTACGGAGTACAATATAATTATAGTAGCTAAGAGTGCGAGAAGAAGAATATAACAAATTTGGGGCAACTTTTAAATAATTTATAAGCCAATACTCCCAAGTACAAGGAGTCTCAGACAACCTTAACCTCACACTCCTCATATAAAGCATTTAACTTTAAATGAATGCACAATGTTTGTCTCATGGAGTCGTTAAAAGAAATAAAGTTTAGTGTTGAATATGTGTTGATGTAGATATGCACATATTCATTCATGTTGATGTAGGAGGAACCAAAGTTCATGATCTCCATTATTTTTTGGTTACACATCGTACTATACTACCAGTACTCTCTTAATTTAGTCAAATTCAACAAGAGATAAGGATAAGATCGACTGTAAGAAAGGGATAGGGTCCACCATGAGGAGAATTAAGCCAATTAAAAGAAAGCCCGACAATGAGCATCTTTATGCATGGGTGTTCGGATATGATCTTCCAACTCCTCTCAAAGTCAAGTCCCCATATGCAAAAGCTAGCCTAGCCCTCTTCACAATTTCAGAGCCCTCACAACTCAATCTTCATATCTCAGACAAAAGAATGAGATCAAATTGAGTGAGAAGAGACAGAATCTTGTGTAAGGAATAGCAGTAGTAAGTACTCCCTCTATTTCGATAATAAGTTAACGTTTACAAATTACAGATATTTAAGGGAGAATTCAAACAAATGTAACTTAGATTTACGTTCACATATACATATAATTAGCACATTAGGTGAGGAGGGGTGGCCAACGTATCTATCTATCACAGTCAGAAAGATGACAAAGACGCTCGTGGGGTGCAAATGTTCAGTGGTTTATGATAGTGTACAACAAGTAGTGTTGACTGACTAAATACTGACCTGGCTCAGTGATGTACTGATGTTGAAGTGGTGCTGAAGAAGTTGAGTTTTGGGGTTTGGGGGGGTTAGCTTTGTTCACGCACCAACCTGAATTTGTCAGCGCAACTCACGCGTCTTTCTCGCACTCTCATTTCCTGCAACAGATCTTCTCTCCTCGTGCAGTCGTGCTGCCCTTTAATTTGCTTGGGTTTCCAACACAACCCCACACTCTTCTCAGTTCATCTCATCCCCACTCTTAATATATGCGGTCAAACTATGCCTTCCTAGCTACGTAGTACACCGTTGCGCACATATGCTCCATAACCCATATTGCGTGAGAAGAAAATCTAGGCTCTATGATAAACTTGGAATGGCGTATAACCTTAGTGCTTAGAGTGAGCTAGTGAGTGTGCTATATCATGAGAATATTTGTATTCACAATGTTCTATTGAATAAGAGAATTAATCTTGAAAGAAAACATGACAAATGTAAAAAATGAAGGATAGAATGATTGAATGTACAAGCTAAGCTGAATATGATGGCGTACTCAATTCAGCAACATATTCAATGGTTGATAATTGGTGAAGAACTTAAGCAAGTTTTAGAACCACATTGATGGTCAAAAATCCTCCACGAAAATGTAAGAACGACAAATACTCTATACCAAAAGATATATATAGTTGAACCAATAATTGTACTAGAAAAATGGTTGGTAACAAAAAAAATTAGATGCAACCCATTTTCTCATGTATAGACTATTAGCGGATATTTGTTGAGTTTATACAACTTGGTGATTTTCCTTTTTTATGATAAAAAATATTATAAGTTGCTTAGTGCTTAAAAATCTATCAACATTATCTATTTCTACCTTTTTCGTTTTCTTTAAGTACAATAAAATTATGTTGACATCCTCCGGTATAAGTAAAATAAAGAAAAAATAGACTTAATGTTTTTGATATCTTGACTTCAGTTTGTTGACTTCATTACATCTATTCGATGTCTTGAGACTTTTTTTAAATTGAGAAGGTAATTTCACTCTATATCTTAATTAGTCTAATGGAAATTGTTCTGGACAAAAGTTGTGACTTCTTGATTTCATAGTGGTTTGATGAGTTTGATGAAAGTGGTTATTAACTTAATATGTCCTAGTTTTCTCATAGTTTGATATTCAAATACACCAGCCTTATCCTACCTCTAATAAATACGCCAACAAGCAAGCATGTACACTTTTTTGGTTTGGATTCAAACCTTTGGGTTGGATATACCATACCAGTGGTTAGGAATTAGCT
>CAAKMY010119465.1:0-11400 GCA_901111285.1 Corrigiola litoralis | reverse complement strand
AAAATAATTAAAATATGTTAAACAAAAAAATATATTATATCATGATTATTATAGTTGTATTTGGGGTATATACACTATGCTTGATTATTATAGTTGTACTAAATATGGGATTTACACTACATATATAAGGTTAGTATACTCCCTATAGGTACTTAATGTTATCTCTAATTAAAATAAATATTTGTTAAAAAAAAATTAATAATATTATGATATAGCATATAATAACTGACCGTGCGAAGCACAGGATGCTATCTATTAGTACTACTAATAAGTAGGAGGCAATACATTTTGTGAATTAACAATCGTGATCCAACATGATAAAATCATTCTCATCTTTTAACTGCGAGATCCAGATGTGATTTTGCACTCTCTTAACTATTTTGTGATTTTTGTCACCATAGAAAAAACAAAACTATTTTTGTGATTTTTTTTACTAGCTTCACAAATTCAGATTAGAAAATCATTTACTAGAAACAAAAATGGTTCAAAAAGTAGACCCAAAAGTAAACTGGTAGTTCTCTGAACTTAGTGCGCCCTGTGAGTGCAAAGGATAAGTTGCAAGTATTGGATCAACTAGTTTGAGTCAGATCTCTTGGCGCATTTTTAGTCTTGCATCATCATAACAATAATAATGCCGGTAATCATCTGAATCTCAAAAATGATGCTTGCTTATATGTAATTAGTTGTTGGTGATGATGATGATGAAAAAGGGATGACGTGGCAGGTGGGAAGATGGATGGAAGTGGAGTCGCCGAGCCCGATACGGTACCTGATGGGAGCAATGGTGATGATGATAGGAGTGGTGTTGCCAGTTGGTTACATGATGTTCCGCAACAAGCGTGTTCCTTCCTCTTCTTCCTTCCCCAAACAGACGTAGGTACTCCTTTTCCCCTCCTTTCTTCTTTCCAAGATTCTTACTTTGAATTTGATTTGATTTGTGGGTTTCCTGTTTTTGATGATATTGTGCTTTTCTATGGATTCCTGTTGGTGGGTCGATCGCAGAATTTTGGTTCATGTCCTGATTTGTTTGTTTGGTTTCAAAAAGTCTTGGAATTTGTCGTAAAATAGACGGTGTCATGCTGGTCCAACAAAGGGATATATATATCGCTGATTTGACTTGAGCTTGTAGGAAACTTGGGTTGGTTTAGTTTGTAGGGAGCTCGTCGACTTTTATGATAAAAGTAGACGGTTTGTTCCTAGAATTTGTGCTTTGGTGTTGGGTCTTTCATGTGCAATTCTTGAGGATTTCCTGCTAATCCCAAGTCTTTGTTTTTGATCTGTACTGGTGGAGCCAAAGATTTACCGTTTTTGGGTAAATTTGACTAAATCAAGATGGCTAGTATAAGTCTTTGTGCTCGCAAAGTAGCAGATGCTTGGTGCACTTCAGTTCAGGGGTCAATCGGAAACAACCTCCATGTCTTAGTGCAATGCAGGGGTAAGGTTGGGTGCATCTGACCTCCCCTTACCTCGCATGGACGGGTCACTCTTTGTAGGCATTGGGTTATGATGTTGTTGTATGAGTCACAACTGGCAGCTCAATGATTACAAAGTTGGGGAGAGGTGATTCGGATATGACACCTATTGTTTATAATACCTTAGTCTTCACCACTAGGCCAACACTATTTTGTTAGTTCAAAGGTTTTGCTTGGTGTAGATTCTATTGTCTTAGCCCCATATTTTCATTTGATTTCGAGTTGTCTGTAATCTTTGATGTTTAATTATTTATTTTGTTGCATTTAAAGAATTTTTTTACTAATGCTGATATTGGGATGACGGGTCAATTTACAGTTTAGTTTCATCCAATAATTTAATTGAATGTAAGTATGGAATTTGATTTAATATTGCTTTCACTTGCGAGATTCGCAAGGGTTGAATTGATGTGTGGTTATGGCTTGGTTGTGTTTTCAGGAACAAGGGCTTGATGTAGAGAAATTTTTGTTTTAGAGGAGATTATAGAATTGAATGATGGAGTCATTCGCGTTTGAAGAGGATGATGAAAGAGGGTAATGTATCGAACTGACACATTCAAGTGGTAGTCATGTAAATGTATGCAACTGTTTATTTTTTGTTATATGAAAAGAGGGGTTCGGATTTTCTATGAAATTCTGATTGTTCATAGAACGATCTTTGTTTTTTTGTAGTGTTGCCCTGTTCTGTTCTTTACTTTCATACAAGTTCAGCTATACAGAATCCAAATGTTGATGACCCATTGGTCTTCATATATATAGAACCTTGTTGCTAGATGCCATTGAATGCTTAGCTTATCTTTGATTTAGTAGGGAACCACTGAATTTCATTTACCCCATGTTTGGTTAACACTTAACAATGGTGGAAAGAAGGAGAGGGAAGAGAAGTGAGTGGAAGGAATGGGCTTCCATTTGCTTTCCAAATCTTCCCAACTTTGGAAGAATTTGACTCATTAGAAGGGGATGAAAAATGGATCCCTCAAATTTTTTCTACTTCTCTTCCCAAGCTCCAAACAGTTTAAGGATTTCACTGGAACTTGGAACAAGAAGAAATGAACTTTTACCGTAAGCCCGTAACAATTTTGGAAAAATACATTTTTCTTTTACATGTTGATTAGACAGCCTAGATTTTTTTTTTTAAACCAGTTTAGATCCTCTGTCCCAATTAGTGTCTTATCTCGCGTTCCATTACTTAAAGATGTTCCGACATTGACTACATATGAATGCCAAATCACACCCGAAGTTAAATGATTGATTTAAGGTGTTGTTGTGGCACGTGAGAAAGTGGTGAGACAATAGATGAGACACCAGGGTGATCTCATCATCTCAATTGTATTTAAACCTTGGGCTAACATCCTTGTTGTAAATCTTAACATTATGTATGCATGTAAACCACCGTACATTGAGGGATTCCGGTGTATCAATGGTGCTTGGAGAAGGATTTGAGCGAAGGCTAGATTTGTGAGTGTTTGTTTTCTTTTCAGATCAGAGCTCTGTTGAGAGTTTTCTTTTAAGACTTTTGTGTAGCTGGTACCAAGGCGAGGGTTTCATAGTAAAGTTCTTGCTTGATGTTTGAGGTTGATAGTTTTTTTTTTTTTTTTTTCCCTTTCAGACTTCTCCTCCTTTGAGGGGTGACATGTCCCGGTTGTATTGCTAAACAGATATTTATAATTGTAGCAGGAAATGCTATAATTTGGCTTTAATTTAGGATTAGGGCCTTAGGCATGTGTCCCTCATTGATACATGATCTTATTTTGATGACTAGTTTGTGACACTGAGATAAAATTAGATATCCAGATCTATGTGATGCCTGTTTGTGTTAAATTAAAGCATCACTTTATCTTTCAAGAATGTCTATCTAGTTGTTCGCAACAATGACGATTGACATGCCATACGTAATACGTTTCCCTTGCAGCATTTGCTATTTCATTGCAGCTTATGGTGGTTTTAACTTTTTGATAGATTGAAAACAATTGTTTCTGTTCCAATCTAGGAGCCAATGCTAAGCATGATCGTCTTATCCTTGTCTTTCTAATCCGGATATTTGTGTTTTTGGTGGTTTTTGGCTTCCATCTGATTAAGAACTACTCAGT
The DNA here is from genome assembly GCA_901111285.1 of Corrigiola litoralis. Lineage (NCBI taxonomy): Eukaryota > Viridiplantae > Streptophyta > Magnoliopsida > Caryophyllales > Caryophyllaceae > Corrigiola > Corrigiola litoralis. The sequence goes on along the minus strand of CAAKMY010119465.1, from coordinate 7,841 downwards.
AAGACTGCTATTTCCTCTTGAAGGTTGCACATTCTTCTTCTTTATGATTGCCTCATCCGCATCATATATCATATGGCTCTCTTAGAGAGTTCTTGCTTTGATTGGATGTGTGCTGGTGATTTTAGCGACAATATCTGACTTTATCATCTTAATTAGTTCAATCCTGTGAGATTATGCGGAGCTTGGTAGCTGTTCATTTGTTAACCAATGGGGTTAAATGAGTAGGTCTTTCGATGGTAATGACAGCTAACATTCAGCTTGTTTTTGTTTGATGTTAAAATCATTGATGATCAGCTTAATCCACAACGCTTTCACAGAGGCATGCGCTAGGACTTGGGTCAAATGTTGCAATTGTGGATAAGTTATAGGGAAATTATATAAGATACCCTTCTGATTTCGTGTTTTTTCTAGTGGTTTGGCTTCTATATATGGTACCCCTGAGGTTATCTTTGACAAAAAAAATGCTAAAAATTTAACATCATTAACATTAAATTCAATCAAGCTATTTTAGTGATTTAAACAATAAACTAATAGTTCATGTTTAACACATAACTCAAACTCTTACCTCTACCTCTTTTAAAGTAGGTTTGTTCGATAACTTTTTAAAACCTTTTTTTTATCATTTATATAGAATGAAAGTAGTTAATTTACTAAAAAATAATATTTTGTTGGTAAGCAACTAATTTTTTTTGTCTTTCTTTCATTCAAAACTAAGATGTGAAAATTTCACTCTTAAAAGTAAACTTTCATTTTAAGCATACCGAAGAGCTTTGTAATAGTATACCAAACATTATGAAGTTACAAAAATAATTTTTGAAAACCATAAGTAACCTAATCAATTCTAAATGTTTATAAACAAAAATGATCCAAACACTAGTTAAATAAAATGATTTAATTACTAACTTTAACTCATATTGGGTCAAGTTTGTACTCATTGTTTTTGTAAAAACTAACTTTAGGGGTACTTTAGGTACCTCCAAAGATGAGGGATACCACAGAAAAACATAAAACCTTAAGTATATCCTAAATAATTTCCCTAAGTTATTGTATATGCATTGCCACATCTCTTAATTGGATGCATCACTACACTCTCTTTCGAAACGAAATGCCTTGTGTGAACTTTGGCCTATGAGTCAGTAGTTTCAAAAGACTTGCGTATATTATGACCTTCCTGCATTATTAACTTACATTACAGTTTGTAAGAGGAAGATGGAATTAAGCAGTAAGATCATAGTTTTCACACTAAGTCACAACCTTAGTAGTTGTTTCTTCTGAGCATACAACTTCTCAGACTCTGGGAGCTTACCATTAGTCCCAAGATGTTGTTTCTCCATATTATCAAGGTGTGACTTTCAGAAAAAAATAATTTTTCCTTTTCAACAAATGACAACACGTGAACTTGCGTGATACATGACATACATCCATACTCTGTAATATCACACAACCCTTTACCCCTGCAACCAGACAACTTTAACTTATGAGTGAAGGAAGAAAGACACCAATACACAAATGAGATCAAGATGTATCTGTAAGTGGTGATCAAGTCATACAACCATACCTTCGATACACTACGAACAAAACAAACATGAGAAACGCAAAATAGTTGCAGCATTTAAAAAAAACTGCATTTTCTGCCTCACTTGAAATGTGGAATCAACCATTTTCTACCAAATTTGTGACAAAACAATGGAGAACATATACTTTGTCAGTGCTCTATCCCAGTACTTCCAGTAAATACAGTTTCCATGATGTTTCCGATTACTATGCTTTTAAGCATGCTCCTAAAAGCCTTCCTAAATACCCTTTATTGATCACTGTGAATCATGCCATCTACCAAGTGCTTCTCCCATACGGATTCTATCACCACGTTTAACACAGAACTTGAAGTCTGACGATGTTCCATCATTTTTCAAGGACTTTGCAACTGGAGCCTGGAACACTAGGACAACAGTTGAACCCATGTTGAAAGCCGCAACCTGACAATTCAATAGGGAAAGAAAAGAACAACCAAAAAAGAAAGAGTATCAGGACTATAAACCGTGACTGGTTAGTGATTACACGGATAATTGTTAAAGTAGTTGAGGCTGACAAATAACTACAGCATCATTTCAAGAACTCTAACAAAAGGAAGCAATCTTGGCAGAATGGCAAAAACGATAAATGCATCTGATTATCTCCTCAAAGTTATATTGAGCATTTAAAGGTAATAGTTCATAGTTTTGCAGAAGAGTAACCTCTTTTCCTTTCCTAACCATCACACCAACACCAACACCATCTTGTTCATACACGAGCTCTTCAGGTGGCTCTGATTGCAGAAACTTCTTTTTCGGTCGATTAGTTCGCAACTCTGGTTCAATGAAAAGCTGCCATGAAATAATGTAAACTGAAATCAGAAATTGACAACCAAAAGGAAAAGAAAAGCTAACGTATCCGATAATTGGCCAAAACATATCTAGTAACCAGCGTTTCATCAACAAGAATCCGAAGGCATTAGACAAGCAACTAGCATAGGCCAATTTCTGATATTTTGGTGAAAAATAGCATAAGCCCATTTATGGACAGAACAGTGAGTCCAAAAGGAAAGAGGGCAACGAGAAATTTCTATATCGTGGTTTTAGCATATTTAATTCAAGATTAAGTCTGTATAAACCAAGCTTATTAGGTTTCTGCCAGGTCCTGTACCTCCTAATAACTTGAATGGTGAGTTCATGGACAACAAAGAACAAATTTACATCATGCAAGCCTTTGCAATGTGTCAAATTGTTTATAGTAAGATTCAGGAGTGTAGTGAGTTTTGGATGGTGAAGAATGGCCAAGTAGAATATGATGATTACAAATAGAGTTTCTGTCTCAATATATAACAATAGCTAGAAAAATTAGCATTATCAGCACAAAAGAGAGATAGCACAAGAATAATTAGACAAATGATTCCAATAACAAAAACCACATTGCTAAAATAAAAATAAAATAATCAGTAAAATGATGAGTTTACCTGAATAGAGCCTATTGTCGAGGCACCTACAGCTGCAAGTGCTAAATATCCTTGTTGCCATTGACCTTCCAGAACAACCTGGAACAAGAAACCAACAGTTGGAAGGACTTCATACCAGGTACGGAGTACAAATTTTAGAAAGCATGTTTTCTGATTTCTTAGTGCTGGAACATCTGTGTCTGCACAAGTGCAAAGGTCCTGGTACACCTGAAATTCTAGGGCCACAGAATCCATAATCACAGCGATGAAGGGCAGTCAGAGATGCACTTATCATTTATAAGACAAGATAGCCTGCATGCGAGTTGAATGGGACCTCAAGCAATGTCTGCCAAGGAGGGGTGGAGTGCAGTGGAAGGCAAAGATACAGATGACATGAATCATTCACCACCAGGTGCACCACCATAAGGAAACTTTTAATGCTAATGGTGTCCCGTCCCCCAGTCTTAAATTTGCAAAAAGAAAAATCCCGCTTGGTTGTTATCAGTCACTAAACAGGATAACAAGTACTGGAATTGAAGAACTCTCCATACCCTTTCGTTCTCAACATATAGGTTTCTCATGGTTCTGGTAGCACGCTCGTTCACAGGATAGAGACGACCTGTAACAATGAAGAATCTTATAGTGAAGGTCTCATAACATCAACAATAAATTATGAAAAGAATAGCAATATGAAGGTAAAACTTTAATTAGCAGCAGCAGGAAAATAACATCAGGCCAGGAGACTTGATCTCTAGCCAGCAGTATATGTATCAGGAAAATTTTAAGAACCACATGACCACATCTAATAACTGTCCATGCTAGAATATAATGTTCTCAAAATTCTACAATAACAAAAATAGCGTATATCCTTTTTTTCTTCGCTATGTTAGTACTTTGTTAAATTCATGCCATACAAATAACTATATTCAAATATGACAGCAAATCATTAACGCAGCAATAGCCTAAAGGTTCATGCATAATGAGCCACTGAACTCTCAAAAATTACCTACATTTCAATATGCAGCAAGATAAGTAGTCACTATGTATCAGTTAAAAAAAATCCTTCAGACAACTTATAGCATTGTACAAGTTGTAATTAACTGAATCCATGACATGGAGGATCGAGCTAAACTTGGCTATCGACAAGCATGCAATCAGACTGCCCTCACATTGTCAAACAACTACTTTATCCCAGAGCATTTTATAAAAAGAGTCCTCCAGTCACCTGAAAAATGTCGGCGGACAAGAATATTCCAGTCAACAGGTGAATGCACCCGATGATAATCTCCAGGGCTTAGGTATAAGACACAATAAAAAAGGCCTTTCATTGGACTGCAAAATAAATGATCAGCATAAGTGTGCCTGACGATTACCGCAAGGAGGGAGGAGTCAATTGCATACAACTTAGCAAGCATGTAGGGCCTACGAGAATTTAAAGATAAAAGACACACATACAAGAAAATAACTAAATTCTTGACAATGAAAGATACCACTGAACAGTTTAAAGCAACAAAGAAATCACATTAGATAATGAATGAAACAGAAGCACTGACACACTCTTCTCCCTCTGCATAGGAAAGGCAGACCCCTTGGTGCCTAATTATTCCAATTTATTGTTACAAATCATTAGGGAATATGAAGCTCTGAGAGCTGCCAAGTCATGAGGATCTGAAAAGCAGCTTACCTAGCAGGCATAGGATCCCGAATTTTTGGCGATGACAGAGAAACCCTCCACCATGACTTCTTACTTTGATCACTATGATTTTTTCCTACCTCGCCGCTTTCTTCAATCACATCTTTCCCAGACACCATTGGAAGGAACGAATTTAGACCAAGAAGAGCAGACAGAGAATATGAAAAACCTTTAACTTGCTCAATCATGGCACCAGGTTCTTTCAACTCCCCGAATTTCAGAACAACACCATCCACAGGACTGATCTGGCATAACAAAAGTAAACAACATGAGCATCATAAGCAAAAGACAGATTTCACGATTTCAGCAAGTGGACATCATAAATGCATAACAAAGTATCTGTTACCAGTTACCAGGCAATGAGGATCACTATCTACTGGTCTGCAACCCTCCCTGAGCCCCCGAGCAAAGAAATCACGCATAGAAGGGTATTCTTCCAAAGGCAAGGCTGCTTCTTCCAAATCTGCACATGTCAAAGACAACATAAAAATTCATTCTATAATCGAACACTAAATACAACTTCAGATGAGCTAAAATGACAAAAAGCTAATTCAACTGAACAGGGACAAAGAGTCAGACTGTCAGAGTAATGCAAATGACATACTTGAATGAAAAGCCCGTGCCCATGCTTTATAAACGTAAGGCCGCATTTGTACAGGAAGTTCCTGCAACAAAATTAATCAAGCAGAGGTTAATTTAAGATCAGCATATGGCGTGTATGGCAGAATAAGGCATGCAAGATATTATTTTGATTTCAACTGAGGGAAAATATCTCACCACACTCATCAAGGAACCCCACACTCGAGATATAGTGCGCAGCGGTAGGATCCTCAAGAATGAAGCCTACGACAAACCAATAAGCGAAAAATGGAAACCGTTAGATAAATAGACAAAACAAAAGGATAAGTGTTCATGTAATGAACGTGTAGATAATTCTATGAGCACTTTACTTTGGCATCAGGCTGGAACCCCGCTTCTATTCCTTGTGCCTTTGCTTCTTCAACCTGTCCATCAACCAATGTGATGTAAGACACTAAATGCTTTTTATCATTTTTATTGCATAGCACAAATATACGACTTTGCACTGGACCAACAGTCATATATACAGTAAAATATATGCAGTAGTACATGTTAAACAGTCTAGGTCAAGGACAAAAGACATGAATAAAGTGTCCCATATAAAACCTAATTCATCACTTAGTATTTTGCACAGTTTACTTTTACTCACATATGTTGTCCACCGAACCAATAGCATCTCAGCAAGAGTTGATTCTATAACTCTCTGACGAACCAAAAAAATCTAATCATGTCTCCTTTGTTTCTCGATAACTAGACCTAAACAATCTAACCACCTCCATTCCAAAATAATATGCCATGTTTACTCTAAAGGTCAAAGCTCATTAATTTCAACCATAAAATTCTCTAAACATGTTCAATTTCGCTTAGTTTTTTATAAAATTGTGGTCAAAGTTGACTAGTGTTGACCTTAAAGTTAAATAACGCCAAAATTCGATCGAAGAGAGCAATTCATATTTCAGGCAAACCTAACACATAGATCAAACTGTCATTTGTTTGTGAACAAAGAAAAGAACTCCTCCAAACATTATACAGCATTACAGCTAATGGAGAACATTTCGAATGTGCATGAAATTAATCAAGTATTGAGATAATAAGGTCTCAAGTTCGAATTCGCCACCTATCCTCCTAGCCTCCCAAAAAAATGTGTCTATCACTTACTCCCTCTGTCTCAACTTACTTAGCTACATTTGACTTTTGACTCAAACATATCAACTTTAAAAGAAATCTATAATTGATAATTACAAGCAATTACAAAAAGAAACTTTTATGAAAGTACTAGTTCAGCTAAACTAACTAAGGGCTTGTTCTTTTCACCTTATTTTTGCTTATCTTATCTTTTCTTCTCTTCTGAACTTTTTCTTTTTTTTCCTGAACTCTTTTAACATTTCCGGAACTTTTGTTATTTTCTCGGAACTTTTCTCAAACTAAGAACTACTCCCTCCGTCCAACTCATTTCCCCTAATTTGCTTTTTGACACTATTTGAGTCGCATTTTGACCATTCAATTCTCAAAAAATAAAACTGTTAGAAAAATACTTTCACATGATATATTTTTTAATTGTCAAAATCTCACCTCGGCAAATGTGATTAAGTAAATGGGGGGAATTCACTGGGACGGAGGGAGTACTAGATGAGCGTTGCTTACTTTTATAACTTATTCTTATTTTTCCGGGACATTTCTTATTTTAACTCAAACTTTTCTTATAATAAGGTGAAAAGAACGGGCCTAAACACAATACTCTTGGTATCGTAACTCAATATGTTCAAAAGTCGAATGTGACCAATTATTTTGGGACGGAGATAGTACACTCTACTGCATTGCGCTAGCCTCGGTGCCCGATAGCGACCAAAAAACCAAACAAGCACAGTACATAGCAAATATAAGGCAGTCGCAATAAGACCTTCTTATCGTCGTAAAGGCGACGGGCGTGGAGAGCACCCAGCATAAGAATAGTGGCCACAGTAGCACCTGGTAACAAATACGAACTCCCTGCCCAACAAAAACCACCAAAAAATTAAATTATAAAACATAATATAATCATGATATATTTTTATGAATATGGTAAAACACAAAGAGGGGGACCATCAGAGGAGGTGGCGTTGGGGCCGTTGTTGAGGGAAGCTCTGGCGGAAGAGGAGGAGGTGTGGAGTTGCCTGCGTAGGGAGTGGTGGAAGTTACGGTGGTTTTGAAGGAGTTTGAGGTGGTGGGGCAACCCGGGAAACCTGCGGTAATAAGCCCTGAACTTCATTTGCAACTTTCTGGGTTTCTTGTCTCTGACGGTTGTTTGTTATGTTTGTCAATTGTGTGTGTGGCTTGGCTTGTCTTGCCAACCAAGACAAGTACGAAGTAGTACTCATTTCCAATTATTTGTTTTATTCCTTTATATTCTTAGAGCTTATTAAATTTTAAAAGTTGGTTTTTGATTTTTTTTTTTGTGTTTAATTATGAATAAGATTTTACGGATACTTAGGCTATGTTTGGCACGCCATTTCAGGTAGTTTATAAGCTAATATTGACTTATTTGACTGAAGAAGACTTGTTTAACCAAAATCAGAAGTGTTTGGTAACGACACTTTCTTAGTAGCTTATAAGTCTTTT
>CAAKMY010119454.1:0-26678 GCA_901111285.1 Corrigiola litoralis | reverse complement strand
TATATATATATATATTATATCAATTTACGTGAAGCTCTCTTCTTATATTGGTGAATAGTTGCATGATACATCATAAAAGAGGTGCATTACACAATAAATAAGGTAATAAGCGAGTATATTTTCTTAAAAATTGCTTGTTCCTCTAAACATTGATACTTTCCCTAATCAATGTCCTTAATCCAAAACATCTAAATGTAACGTCAAAATCATTGATTTTCTCTAACTCTATATAACAATGTTCACAATCCCGACCATGTTTGTATCACATATATCATGTATCATGTATCATGTATCACATATCATATATTATATATCATATATCATATATTAATGATATATGCTTTTAAGATAGGTCTTTGAAGTTTAAAAATTGTTTGGCAAAAGGTAAAATTATACAGCTCCTCTCTCTATACCATATCTGAAGTTTGGCAGGCCGTGGATTCGAACATACCACCAGCTAAGGCCCGTGGCAGATCCAATCGATGACCAAGGGTGCCCTATTTATTGGTATAAAACGATAGAAAAGTAGTAGAAAAAAGTATTAAATCGTATAAAAAAGGTAGAAATAGCACGAACCTATAATATGGCGACTTTCATATTTTATTTTAGTATTGGCTTGAGGCAAGAAGCATCTGTATGTCTTGTAGGTAGTAGCATTAAACCAATAAATAAAGCTCAGATTCCTCCTCCATGAAAGGGCTCCCTGTACATTAGACCTTTGATCATAGGAACTGGACCATTTTTGGGGCTAACTCCGGCTCCATAGTACACATTTCTCATATACACTACTCCTGTTGGCAACTATTTTGAAGTCAGCTTCCTCCTCTCTTTTCTACAACTTTTTCTATATTTTGTTTCTCTTAACTAATCCTTGTCACATATATTTATTCTCTCCCGTACTATCAAGAGGGTTTAAGCTCCCACTTTGACCTGAGGAGGATTTCGATAGTGCTTCTCGCGGGCTGGTATAAAATCGATTACCAACTATGGGCCGGTAAGCAGCGCAGATGCATGTCATATATGTGAAATTATAAGTATGACAAGATAATTTTCAACAATAACTCGCAACGTTTCAGCTTTACTACAAAGTTTCCAATTTTATTCCAGGCGTTGGGACCATCGACGAAGGCAAGAAGCAGAGGATTCTCTAATGTGTTATATATCGATTTAGTGAACATGAAATATGTCGAAGAAGTCTCTTCTAGTAATATATTTGTAGTAAAGGTAACAATAACACTACTCTTAAACTAATCTGATGGTAATTTTGCATATGCACTCACTGTACCTAGTCACACTTTCAGAACAACGTAATCTCAATTCCCCCAACAAAAGGGACTGTTCTCCCGGGTGTGACTAGGAAAAGCATCATTGAAATCACCCGTGATCATGGTTATCAGGTAAGTCTTTGTAATCTTATAAGACATGAAGTTTCATCCTCTAACCTAGTTGTAATCAGCATATACTTCTTTAGTTCTTCTACATGTCAATTAGTATGAAATGGTTGCAGTTTGTGCTAACTAGTACAAGCCAGACAGGTTGAAGAACTAATTGAAGTAAAGGAGTTGTTTGAAGCTGATGAGGCTTTCTGCACTGGGACTGCTGTGATTAGTTGTCCCTGTGGGAAACATTACATACCAGGACAAGAATGACAGAACATATCATAATACTACTGCAATCTTGACAAAGCTGATTCCATTGGCTGCCAAATGTGACGATTCTTGATTACACAGCACGAGCCCGCAGGCAATGCTTTAGCGTATTTCATGGGATTTTATCTTATATTTTTTGTCACATTTCTTCACAGTGGTCACCTTGTGGCTTGTGATAATCAGAAGACGAGTTTTGGTTCCATGGTGACCAGTCCATCTCCGCTGATGTTTGAACTGCATGCATTAACGCCAATTTTTTTACTCGTAGATATAGACTCAAATTTCACTAAAAGAGCTGAGGCAGAAATAGAATAAGAGAGGGGGAGGGGGCACTGAATAATGGTGTACATGTAGTAAAGTTCATTCACTGAAAGCTTCTTGTTTGTAAAACTAATTATATCAGAGGATGATTGACCCTGCACTGAGATGTCTGCTGAACTGATCGTAAGGATTTACAGGAATGAACTATGTCCTCCACCAAGTGGTACTCTAGGAATAAATTGAATCACACGTAGTACAGATCCAATCAGCTCTCGGTTTGATGCAATCACATTAGAGACAGTTTTTTGCACAAGTCTCCATCAAGCCAGCGATGGCATACGGCTCCTCGATTTTCTGATATATCCTTCATATTATACCTGAGTATACATACAAGGTTCTTAGATCTAGAACATGAACTATAAAAGGTCAAACGGCTCATATTATCGTATAGAAATTTGTTAGGCAAGAACAAGGAAGAAAGAACAGGGTGAATGATAAAGACGTACCATCAAAGGTTTCAAGGTTGCACAATTATAATTATGCAGAAAACTTTAGAGCCAAAGTCAAGCATGATAAGAAGCTCTTGTCCGTTCAAGGAGCATCATTGCAGTCTGCAGTATTTCATTTGCTGGTACAGTTCTTAACTCATAAGACCTGAGCGGCTGAGCCAGAAACCAATTCAATATTAGTTCAATAGTAGCGAGAGAAGAAAAATTAAGCATTTACAAAGTGATAGAACTATACAATAGAAATATCCTTGATGACACTTGATATGTGCTCAGAAAAACCAAAGTTTTCTGCTCGGTTATTTACGTACTTGAATAAACAAACTAATATGCAATAACCATGACAGAAGCATAAATGAGTAAATTACTATTCGGTGCCTAAATTAATATACTACACATAACATAATTTTGATAGGAAATACTATAGCACACATAATCAATTTTTCACTTCTACAAGTAAACATACCCATAAGGTATACAAATTATAATCGACAGCTTTAACGAAAAAAATTCAACGCAGACTGGAAGTGCAGGAAAACAGAACTATACAACACACCTTACTGAACTTCATTGCCTGATGAAAGCTTTTGTAAGTGTGGACCCCAAGACTAAAGATGAGATACAAAATGAGGACTTCGACGGGAAATCATAAGGCTAACTAATCATCTCGCCACTCTGGTGCAGGTAATATCACTCACACTTTTCTATAATATAATGGTATACTGAGAGTGCCTCAAGATGTCATAAGCTCAAATCCGCTCAAGAAGCATTAGAGCAGTCTGCAGCATCTCTCTGGCCTTCCTGTCAGGAGTACAGCCAGAAAACTCCATTTGCTGGTACAGATCTAGAACCTACAACAAGAAACAATTAACATCAGCCAGAAGCATATAAACAACTATTTGGTGACAGAAACAACAAAGCATGCAAGACCAGAAAAACTATGTTCTATAAGTAAATATTAATGTAAAGCTAGATCAAGCCAGTCTTTATGGATGATAGCTTAAAATGAAGAAATGAAATTTGATTAAACTAAAAAGTGCGGAAAAGAGAGCTACAAAGAATACCTTCTTGTACTTCTTTGCCCTGATAAATCCTTTCATAAGTGTGGTGTATGTAATGACATCAGGACTGATACCCTACAACAGAAACAAAGAAAGAAAATTGATATAAAACGAGCATATCAAGGGGAATTAATAAGGCTAACCAATCATCTAACCAGACTCTCAGTTACAAAGTAATGCCACTTACACTTTCTATGATATAGTGGTACACTGAGAGTGCTTCAAGATGTCTTCCCGCAATTCCAAATGCATTTATCAAGACGTTGAGCATAATAAGGTTTGGTTCGATACCTTCTGCTTCCATAATCTGAAGAACCTTAACAGTCTCTTCACATGATCCCTAAGCCAAACAAAACGATTAAACGCCCTTAGGATTATCTGTGTACCAAGACAAACTCCTTTTTCCGTGAGTACAAATCCAAAGGATTTAACCCGTCCATGGATCTTTTACAAAGATTAGATCTTTTCAACGACACAAACAGAAGCAGCAATGAGGGCATGAAACTGAAGAATGCTGAGCAAGCCACAAAAATGTGTATGTGCTAAGGACCTAAATCAAACCGGCTTTATAAAAGCATCTTATATTTTATTTTGGTCTGTCCAGAAACAAAAGTACAACCTTTTCTTTACAAGATAGTTTATTTTCAACTTTTTTTTTCATCTTTTCCATAAGGCTACATCTCACTCAATCTGCAAGTGTAAAACTAATCATGGAATGTCAATAAGAATACATACAATTACTAGTCCAACAAGGTAGCCAAACAAAGTGGAAGTTCAAGGTATACACTAATACACCTCCATTTCCAATTGCAAAGTTCATGAATAAAGATCAGTTATCACCTTTCTTTCAGTCATATTGCATTACTTGAAATCAACCAATTTATGGGACAATAAAGCATAACCACACAAAGCAGCACATGACAGTATAAAAAAGCACCAGTAAACACAACTAAAAGAAAAACCAAGATACAAAATTGAGAGGTGATACCTGTTGAGCATATGCATTTGCCAACACAGAAAAGATACTTGATGACAACTGAACACATTCTGCTCTTAAAGCAGATATGCAATCTTCTGCACCCTGAAACCTTCCATACTGCCCATATATGTCAACCAGAACAGCATATACAACCCCACTCTTTCTGTGACCTCGACGTTTCATTCTCTCAAAGCTCTCCTTCAACAAATCCCACTTCCCTTGTTCTCCAAGCCGACTGATCAAGACAACGAATATCTTCGGATCAGGATACAAACCCTGGTCTTGCATCTCAGTTAACAAGTCCAGTGCCTTCACATGATCCCCGGCCTTACAATGCCATTTAATCAAAGAATTCCATGTCATTATATCCGGCACCACGCCTTCCCTCCGCATTCTCCCAAACACTTCCACTGCTTCCCCTAACTCACCATACTTCCCAAATGTATCAATGATGCTATTATAAACCCTCCTATCCAAAGGAACCCCCATTTCGCTTACCTCCCCTACGATCTCCATCGCCTTTTTCCACATCCCGTTGTCCCTATACATCTCAATTATCCTACTATACACAAATGTACTCAACCCAAACCCCTCCCTCTTCATCTCACCAATAATCCTCCAAGTATCACTCAACCTCCCAGCACTCACACAATAATCCAACAAAATCTCATACGTCTCTCGATTCCGACAAACACCCGATTCCTCCATCACCCTCAACCCCCTACTAGCAAGCTCAAACATTCCTTTCCTCAAGAACCCTCGAATCAAAACATTAAAGACCCCAACTTTAGGCCTCAACCCAATAAAAACCATCTCTTGGAAGATCATCTCAGCCTCAAGTGTCCTACCAACACTACCTAAACACTCAATCAAAGATGCATAACACAACATGCTAGGATGAAACCCAAGTGCCTGCATTTCAGATAAACATGACATAGCTTGGTCTATACACCCTTGTTTACAGTAACTACTGATTTTATCACTGTATAACTCTAAAGAGAGCTCTTTTCCATCTGGGTATTGCATAACCGAGTTACAAGTATTGTTCTTTATGTAATCTAAGCTTTTTGGTGCTTCAATGTGGAGAATTGAAAGGCCAGAACAAGTATAAATAATAATGGTTGGTTTTCTTGGTTTGTGTGGATACAATGATGAGAAAAGTAAGAAATTGGGATACCTGGGGGGAATTGAAGTAAAACCAATGCATTGAAGGTCCATTTTCGCGAAGTTTTGAGTTACAGTTACAGTTGGTTTTTGAAAGTTAGTTGGCTTTTGAATAAGTGAGATATGGTTGAGAGTTGAAACTAGTTCATCTAAAATCTAAATAATAAAAGAGTGATTTAATTTCATAATTTAGGCCTTAATTGTTAATTAGATAGTTTTTTCTGAATGATTTGAGGTTTAAATTTGGGATAACTAACTTTTATGTTATTGAAAAAAGTAAATATTTTGTGATTATGTCCTATAAATTTAGGTCATCACAAATTCCGTTTCAATTGCAAAAAATAGAGAAGATGCAAAGGTCAATATAGTTCACTTCCATAATACTTAGACTCTTCATTTTCCTCAAGTACCGGTGTAGCCGTGTCAAAACACTCTACACACGTACATGGCTACAGACACTTGGACACTTTATTTTGAGCTATAAACATGCAAATTGTTGAAAAAATAGCCGAGTCTGACACCCAGACACGCACCCGTGTTGAATACTGAACACCGAGTCCAAGCAACATAGGCTCCATTAACTAAAAAAGTATCTCACCAATTACTATATTACATCACTGGACAACTAGGTCACACATGACCCTAACATAATTTGAATTGGTTAATTGTTTTATGTTAAGTTAGAAGTTATAAATTATGATTAGTGCATAACCGCTACACAGATAGAAAAACGTTGCATAATGACAAGGACTCGCATTAATTTTCACCCATAGTATCCATGCTTATAATGCTAAATAACTTCATAACCTTCTTTTACAAGGGAAAATCACCCATTTACCCCCTTCCTCCACACAATCAAGATGCCTCAAAAGAGTAAGAAAGTAACATGTGTAACCTTTTCTTTTAATAACTATCTTTGTCCCCCTATATTGTTATCACCTATACAAATTCGCCGCTACATATAACTTCTATTGAATTAAAAGAGTAATAATTCATAATAGTTGGTTCAACCCATGAGCACTTGATTGAGTTGGCAGGGGACTCTATCAATTTAGTCAAAGGTTTCGAGTTCAAGTCATGGAAATATAACCGTGTTAAAAACTCGTGAGAGCTTTGCCGTCTTTAATAGTTCTATCCGACTCGAATCTGGATTGAATCGAATGGTGAAAACTAAAAATAATAGTCAGTTTGGGATAAGGAAGGTCTCAAAGTACCAACCATATATAACAGACCACAGTCCACAAACATAACAGAATATCCCGCCAACATGAGCTAAAAAAATAACTACCATCCAAAAACCCCACTTTAAACCCCTTCAACTATGGCAAACACTGGAGTATATGCAGTACCATCATGGCCATTACACATTGATTCACACTCAAAGGTACGTAAATACACTCCTTTTCATTGCACTTTAGCTATTAAATCAACTGATAACAACAACCACACACTTGAAGAACAAGAACAAAACCCTAAGAAGTTCACTTATAGTAGAGCATCCCCTTCAGTGAGGTGGCCTAACTTGAAACTTGCAGAATTTCCACAAACCCATTTCAGCTTTACACCTAATCTACCTGCCCATGTCGCCGAAAGTGCGAATGGTGCAGTAGATGTGGAGGAATTTGAGGGGGGAGATGAGGTAGGAAAAAGTGGCGATGGGGGGAAATTAGAGGTGGATGATGGGGGTTTGGGGGTGGTTGGTAGGGGTAGTAGGAATAAGGCTAAGAAGATGACTAAATTGGCATTGAAAAGAGCTAAAGATTGGCGAAAAAGGGTTCAATTTTTGACTGATAGGATATTAGGTTTGGGGGATGGTGAGTTTGTGGCTGATGTGTTGGATGAGAAGATGGTGCAGATGACTCCTACTGATTATTGTTTTGTGGTGAAATGGGTGGGGCAGTCGAGTTGGCAGCGCGCGTTGGAGGTGTATGAGTGGTTGAATTTAAGGCATTGGTATTCGCCTAATGCGAGAATGTTGGCCACGATATTGGCGGTCCTTGGGAAGGCGAATCAGGAGTCGTTGGCGGTGGAGATATTTATGAGGGCGGAGCCGTCTGTTGGTAATACTGTGCAGGTTTATAATGCTATGATGGGGGTTTATGCGAGGAATAGTAGGTTCTCCAAGGTTCAGGAGATGTTGAACTTGATGCGAGAGCGTGGGTGTGAGCCGGATCTTGTGAGCTTTAATACGTTGATAAATGCGCGTTTGAAGTCAGGTCCGCTAGTGCCAAATTTGGGTATTGACCTTTTGAATGAGGTGAGAAAGTCTGGTATTCGACCAGATACTATAACTTATAACACTCTTATTAGCGCTTGCTCTCGTGATTCCAATCTGAAGGAGGCGATTAAGGTGTATAGTGATATGGAGGCTAATAATTGCCAGCCAGATTTGTGGACTTACAATGCCATGATCTCAGTTTTCGCTAGGTGCGGCCTTGCTAGTAAAGCAGAAAGGGTTCTCAGAGAGCTGGAGACTAAAGGGTTTATCCCAGATGCTGTGACGTATAACTCAGTGCTTTATGCATTTGCTAGAGAGGGAAATACAGAGAAGGTAGGGGAGGTTTGTGAAGAATTGGTGAAAAGAGGATTTGCAAAGGATGAGATGACCTACAACACTATCCTTCACATGTATGGTAAACAAGGGCAGCTTGATTTAGCATTGGATCTATATAGAAATATGAAACTGTCTGGCCTTGTTCCTGATGCGGTCACATACACAGTTCTGATTGATTCCTTAGGAAAAGCTAGTAGAATGACTGAGGCTGCAAATATAATGTCAGAGATGTTGGATAATGGAATTAAACCCACGTTGCGGACTTTTAGTGCCTTGATATGTGGGTATGGCAAAGCTGGGAAACGGGTAGAGGCGGAAGAAACATTAAATTGCATGCTGAGGTCTGGAATTAAGCCTGACATGCTGGCTTACTCTGTCATGTTGGATATTCTTTTGAGATCTAATGAGGCCCGAAAAGCAATTACGTTGTACCGGGATATGGTTCGTGACAATTTTATGCCTGACAACACACTTTACCTTTCTTTGATTCGATTTCTTAAGAAGGAAAAAAAAGAGGAGAGTATTAAAAAAGTCATCTCAGATATGCAACAACAATTTCGCATGAACCCCCTAGATATATCTTCCATTCTTGTCCGAGGTGAATGCTATGATGATGCTGATAAAATGTTGAGATTGGCTGTTTCTCAGGGCCATGATCTAGACTCTGATAATCTTCTATCCATTGTAAGTTCATATAGTTCAGCTGGTCGGCACTTGGAAGCAGTAGATTTGCTTAATTTTTTGAAGGGTTGTTCTTCTGCATCTCATGAGCTCATTGAAGAGGCCCTGGTAATTGTGTTTTGCAGGGCTAATCAACTTGATACTGCCTTAGAACAGTACCATAACATAAGGGAGTCTTGCTTGTTGATAAGGAGTTGCATGATGTATGAATCACTTATTATGTGCTGCAAGGAATCAGAGGCATTTGCCGATGCATCTCAGATATTTTCCGATATGAAGTATTTGGGAGTGGAACCATCTCAGAATATATACGAAAGTATGGTGCTTGCATATTGTCTAATGTCCTTTCCAGAGACGGCTCAATGTATGATTGATGAGGCAGAAGGTAAAGGGATGACATTCAAGGATGTCGACGTTTTTGTTAGTCTTATAAATGCATATGGCAATGTAAAGGAACTGCAGAAGGCAGAGAGTGTTGTTGGGCGTCTAAGACAAAGGTTTACAGTCGTTGACAGGAAGGTCTGGAATGCGTTGGTGCAAGCTTATGCTTCCTCTGGCCTTTATGAGCAAGCCAGGGCGGCGTTTAATACAATGATGAGAGATGGGCCTTCCCCTACCATAGATACAATCAATTTATTGATGCAAGCTTTAATTGTCGATGAGAGACTGAACGAGCTTTATGTATTGATTCAAGAGCTGCAAGATATGGGTTTTAAGATTAGTAAGAGCACCATTCTTGTGATGCTTGAAGCCTTCGCAAAAGCTCGAAACATATTTGAAGTAAAGAAAATATATAATGGGATGAAGGCTGCCGGTTACCTTCCCACAATGCATCTCTACAGGATTATGATTGGGTTATTATCCCGGGGTAAAAGAGTAAGGGATGTTGAGGCCATGGTTGCTGAGATGAAAGAAGCTGGATTGAGGCCTGATCTTTCAGTGTGGAATTCAATGCTAAAAATGTACACTGATATTGAGGATTATAGAAAGACTGTCGAAGTGTACCAGAACATCCGAGAAGCTGGACTTACAGCTGATGAGGATACTTACAATACTTTAATACTAATGTATTGCCGAGATCGCAGACCGGAGGAAGCTTTTAGCCTAATGCATGAAATGAGAAGGCTGGGTTTGGATCCGCGACTAGACACATACAAAAGTTTGATTGCAGCCTGCTGCAAGCAGCAACTCTCAGATCAAGCTGAGGAGCTTTTTAAAGAGTTGCAGTCAAGGGGGTTCAAGCTGGATCGTTCTTTCTATCATTTGATGATAAAAATGTATAGAGATTCTGGAAGGCATGATAAAGCAGAAAGAGTACTCACTCAGATGAAAGAAGCTGGAGTTGAGCCTAGTATTGCAACAATGCATTTACTGATGATGTCTTATGGAAGCTCTGGACAACCTAGAGAAGCAGAGAAGGTTCTTGATAATTTAAAGTCATCAGGCTTAAGTCTTAGTACACTGCCTTATAGTTCAGTTATTGATGCTTTTCTTAAACATGGAGATTATAATGCTGGAATCCAGAAGCTTCTGGGAATGAAGGATGATGGTTTGGAGCCAGACCATAGAATCTGGACTTGTTTTATCCGTGCTGCGAGCTTATGTCAGGGTTCAGAGGAAGCTTTGGTTCTCTTGAAAGCACTTCAAGATTCTGGTTTCAGTCTTCCTTTAAGGTAGCTATTTGACAAACTCAAAGCATTGACAATATCATGTAAAAATTTCCTATCATTTGATGTGTGTGACCTTATTTGTGATAACTGGTACTAATATGACTCCTATATTACAGGCTCGTCACTGAAAATTATGACTCATTGGTCGTCGTCATGGATCAATGGCTTGAGAGATTAGAGCCTCTTGAGGATAATGCTGCATTCAACTTTGTTAATGCTTTGGAGGACCTATTGTGGGCATTTGAACGCCGGGCTACAGCTTCATGGCTATTCCAGTTGGCCGTGAAGAAGAGAATCTACCGAGAGAACGTATTCAGGTACCCAATAATAAAGGCATCATGAATCTACATTGTGCCTGGTAGATTTTTTTTTTTTTTTTGAAATAGCGGGGAAGGAGATTGTACCTAGTAGATAGTAGTTATGATTGTTTCACATGTTAAGCCGGAGGTAGCCACCTGGAAAGTACTGCAGGTTTTAAAACAGTCCATCCTTTTTAGGACTTCTATCACTATAAACATGGAATTGATAATGGTTGAACATTTACATATTGATATTTACCTAAATGTGAGTCCATAGAAGATTATGAAATCCTGAGATTGCCATCCATGTATCCTTGCCATGCTTTTCGAATGGTTGTTCAAATCAGTTAGCTTGTTGATGTATTGCTGGGTAGTATATATAACTTTGCAGGCCAATTCTTTGTAGGGTGGCTGAAAAGGATTGGGGAGCTGATTTTAGAAAGCTGTCTGCTGGTGCTTCTCTTGTGGGTCTTACTTTATGGCTCGACCACATGCAGGTAAGTCTTTTTAATTTTTCAACAGGAATTTGAAGACTATGAACACACATGTAAATCTGTATAGCTGTCTAGTAAGGTGTGTCTGATGTATACGCTTGGAGCTGCCCTTTTCCTATCTTTTACCTGTTGCAAAATTATACTGTTGCTGGGGAAAGGCTGCGTGCCTCTTACGCCTTTGGGGTTAAAAATGGAATGAATTGAAATTTAAAAACGCAAGAATGCCTTTGCATAACTCTCTACTCTTGACCCCTTGGGGTAATGAAAATGGAACGAATATGCGTTTGGAAGTTCTTAACTTCATTTAACTTTCAAACTGGAGACATCTAGCTTTAGCTGATCATATTGCAAAACTATACTAGCCTCTTTATGAGTACATTTGCCCTAATGTTTTCTTTCTTATGGCAGGACGCTTCATTGGAGGGTTCGCCAGAGTCTCCAAAATCAGTTGTTCTAATAACAGGGACAGCTGAATACAACATGGTCTCATTAAACAGCACTCTAAAGGCATACCTTTGGGAGATGGGATCCCCATTTTTGCCTTGTAGGACACGAAGTGGGGTTCTTGTTGCAAAGGCTCATTCCCTTAGGATGTGGTTAAAAGACTCTCCATTTTGTTATGACCTTGAGTTAAAAAATGCACCCTCACTTCCGCAGTCAAACTCAATGCAGCTTCTTGATGGATGTTTCATGCGACGTGGTCTCGTTCCTGCTTACAAGGATATCACTGCAAGACTTGGAGAAGTGTGGCCTAAAAAGTTTGCAAGATTGGCGTTGTTGACAGATGAAAAAAGAGAAAAAGCTATACAGGCTGATATAGAAGGAAGGCAAGAAAAGGTAGACAAAATGAAGAGAAAGGTTGGCTTTACACTGAAGAGAAACGTTAGGCACCAGAAAAGAAAATTTGTTAGGAGAACTGTCATCAGATCCTAGAGAGATGCTTCCAGAGGAATCTGCTTTCAGATAGGTCTTTGATCAAATTTGTCTGGAAAGCCAGATGAATGGCCATGTTCTTTTTTGAAGGGTTATGGTTTGCTTGGATTGTGGTGTAAAATCGGCATTGCGCACCATGAAAATAGCATTGATCTATTGGTAGGCTCTGGATGTCCTACTTTCTACTGACAAATGAGCTGAGAACTTCCAATATGGTTCACATTATAGGCACCACAGAGTCTATCCTGAACATTATTATGCAGTGCCTCGTGTACATGTATCCAAGAAATATATGCAGAAGGACATTTTTGATGCAGATTACCTCGTCATTTTTCAGGTTAGAATTCGTTTATGATAGACTTCAGAAGGATCTGCTTAATGAATTTCATGGAATTTTTACAAAATAATGCTTCTTTCTTGTGCTTTTTTTAAGTTATTGCCCTCATTGGCTTTTACAGGTGGATATCTCTTCGTTTTCAACTGGTGAATTGGTTTTCCCGAAGAAAGAGAAGAATACACTTGCATTAGAAAACTGCAAGACATCTGAGTTAGGTTCCCCTGAAAACGATTTGCATAGGTACCCACTATGATGCTTCAAATATAATTGATCAAGAAATAGAACTTGATGCGTCCATGTCGCACACTTCTAACAAGCAGCTGCTAAGTTGGTTAATTGAGGACAATACTCGAAATCTATATTCGTGGAGATCCAAAGTGAATATGATGTTTGGTTGAAAGAAAAATCTAATGTCTCAGCTGTAATCACTCGAAAGGGAACTCTGTCCTCTCTCTGATGCAATGTTGGCTTACCAATTATAGCCCTTGAAGGTTAATGCTCCTCATCTGTGATGCTCATTATAGGGAAATCTCCAACATATGAAGGCTTATTGTGTAACAAAAGGTTAGCTTGGAAGCCACAAAGCTCGGAATGTTTGAGGTGTAACAGACCAACAGAGAGAGTATCATCTAAGCTCAAGCTTGGTGTTGTTAGTATCTCGGTGTGGTAAAGCTGTAAAAGGCGTACAGCCAATCTTGCACAAGCTGTGATGTTAGGGGACACTTTGATTGGGCTCCTCTGGAAGCTATATAAGAACCGCCATATCGAAAGGTTGTCAAAAAGGGAGAACATGTTCAGAAGAGTGTGCAGAAACAGAGGCGTATACTGGTACAAGGATGTGCTGAGTACATTCGAGCCATCACACAGTTTGTAAAAATTTTAGGATTATACAAAGAGTTATTCCCACATGTTTCAACGGCAAATTCTACAATGGCTACATTAAAAATGTGGCCACTACTAAAAACAAATCTGGAGCATTGATTTAAAGAATCCAATCTAGACCATTGAATAAGTTAACCACTAAAAAATAAAAAAATTCTCCTCCTTCACTCCCTTCTTCCTCCTCCTTCCCTCCCACCACACCTTTCCCCCATCGGCGCCCAAACCCACCCTCCCCCGTCGGCGCTTCCGTTAGCACCCAGTCCTGCCTCCTCCCTCACCGCCCATTATTGTCCCACTCTCCCCTGGTGGTGCCCAGCCCCACCTTATCCCGTCGGCGTCAACCCTCCTTCCGCCGGCTTCACCTTCCTCCTCCACTACCAAAGAGCTTTGTTAAGAAAATGACAAGGAAGGTAGTGAAGGAGATGTGATATTACTCTTTATTCTCATGGTCAAACTTTCAAGGGTTGAGATTTATGCTTGAAAATGAATGGTTCAGATTAAATGTGATTGCCATGGCCACATTTTTAATGTAGCCACTGAAGAATCACCCTGTTTCAACACATGAAATATACTCTGTGTTACATAATGAAACTTGTTCAAAGAATCATCCGTACTGATTTCTCGCCTAATCAAACCTGTCAAAAGAAGCATCCGTATAGTTAAATGCTACTACGTACGTGTCTAAGCATTATACACAAAAATATGTGTAGTATTTTTTATTGTAAGAAAATTAAGAAAAGAACAAAAAGTATGATGAGAAATATTGAATACATTTTCCTTGGATATATACGACATGTCAATTCCGCTACCTAATTTGACTGAAAAACTTATATGATTGGAAAAAAAAACCTGTTTTTTTAACTAACAATAGAAGTGTTTAGTAGATGTAGCTTAAAAGACTTTTTATACCTGATAATAAATAAGGTTTTTCAAGTAGCTTCTCGAAAAAAAAAAGATAATTAATCAAAAGTTGATTTATTTTCAACTACCTCATCCGTTTTGACCTACATTACAAGATTATTTTGTCAAGCATACTAAACAAAATTCAACTATTTGAAACCAATAATCTATATGAGCTAGAGGAGCAAGGTTGATCCAATAGTTGAGAGTTCAACATATCTCGCGATGATCTCAGATTTGAAATCCTCATATCTCCCTTTTCCCGTAACATCCATTAGCTTTTCCTACAAAAAGAAAAAAAACAATTACATTTCTCAATCAACTTATTGATTTCCACCTACCTTTTAGACAATTTTGCCAACATAACCTTTGTAAACTAAATAAACTTTTGAGAACAAAAAAAGAAAGAAAACCAGACACCTTTAACAACTAGTTTTGGGAGAGACCGTAGACTAAGCCATCTTTGCTCAATAAAGACATATAATTATACAACTAATTTGGGCTTATAGGGAGCTAGAACATATTCACCTAATAAAAAGATTGTCTACTTTTATAATAAAAACAGACGCTCTTCTCTAATAATTTGTGTTAAAGGCAAGTAGATAATCATTAAAGGCGTTTAGTTATACTTGTTCTAAACTCTTCTCCAAGAAACTTTAATATAAAATTCCCACATCATGTAAGTAGACCTGTGCAATGGGACAACTTCCCGCTAATGGCCCGTGACCCGGTCCGTTTAAAGAGGGCCGCGACCCACAATTTACAATGACGGGCCGGGCCTCTAACGGGTCAAAAGTAATGAAAAAATGGCAAATTAGTATGGAAAACTCAGGACCCGCAACGACCCACCACCGACCCGCTTTGGCCCGCAATACCTTTTTCAAGACCCGGCCCGGACCGAACCCAGCCCAATGAACAGGTCTACGTTGTAAGCCATTGGATAATCATTGAGGGGTTTTTATTTAGTTATACACATAACACAGCCCAACAAAGAAAAGCCCAAAGTAAAGGGGAAAGAGTGAGAGTAGGGTTTATGGAGCATAAGATATAAAACCTCGCTAAAATGTCGCCTCCTTTCCTTTCTTCTCCACCATTTGACACACCTCCTCTCCTCCTTTCCGTCAGACCGTCGTACCTTTTTCTCAGGTACCACTCTTCACACCATACCCACCTTTTATTTCCTGTTAATTTTCAAGTTAAATGCCCATTTAGTTGATATAAATTAATTGACTTTCCTTTTTTTTTTTTGAGCTTTACTGTAAATAGTTTACTAAAGTGTTATTATGTGTTTTAGACGAGTGCCCATCATTTTGTTTAGGATGTTTTTATGTTAGAAGTTGAGTTTTGTAGGAGAAATGTATGGTTTGTGTCTTTTAGTATGGGGTGTTTTGTTTTGTTGGGGTGTGTTTTGGGTTTGAGAATGTGGGCCCTGTTATATGGAGGTTGTAGTTGCGCTAATCAAATGTTGATGATTTTAGTTAATTTTTCTCGGGTGAATTGATTGATGTGTGATGTGTGTGTGGAATGTTAGAGTGAGATGTAGTTATTGTGATAGTTGGTGATCATGTTTGTTGAGAGGAGGTAGGGATTCTGAGCATTTTGCCGAAGCAGGTGTCGGAATGGAGGAGGCTTGAGTGTAGTTACCAGGGTTGCATTTTGGGTGGTAGGTTGGGAGGCGCTTTTCGGAATTTTGGAAATGAGGATGAGAAGTTTAAAGGGCGTCGTTTGTAGTGAGTTGGAACGAAAACAGAGTATTTATTGTGTCGAGGATACCATAGGAGTAGCTAACAGGCGGCAGTGTTTGGGATAAGCTCTGTTTCGGTCGGATTTTTAGTGATCTGGTGTTGGGGGAGTGTAATGAAGCCGAAGGTTTTTCGTTTTCCTTGGCCTTGTTATAGGAGTTCATACGCTAAATAAAATGCTGGAATATACTTTTTGGAATCTCGATAATGAGGTAGAGAAGTGCAAAGACTGGTGTTATCAGTGTGTTTATTACAATAACCGAGGTTTTTAAAAAAAAATTTGTAGTAGACCTGGTATGAGTATTCTACAGGTGGCAGTGTGTTGGAGTAAGATCTGTTTTGGTTGTGATATGTTAGTGATTTGGTGTTGGATGATGGTAGTGAATTTGGAAGGTTTTTGTGTTATATGGCCTTGTTATAGGATTTTCATATGCTGGAAAGGTGCTGGAAAGGTGCTGGAATATGCATGATACTCATTGTGAATTGGGAAATGTTAGGGGATGAATTTACTGATTTAAGTGATGTACATGTTTTGATTTGGATTGCGTATTTTTACCTTAATCTTTCACTTTGGAAATGCGTTTTTTTGTTCTTTCATGTGTGGGTGTATGTGCCCGTCAATGAGGGAAGTTCCATGGAATGTAGAAGACATAATTGGGATGGCATCCTTTCTCTTAGCTAAATGTGTAACCTTGACAACTATGCAGGTAAGCCATGGTGAGGCATAACAATGTCGTCCCCAATGGGCATTTCAAGAAGCACTGGCAGAACTATGTGAAGACTTGGTTCAATCAGCCTGCTCGCAAGACGAGAAGAAGACTTGGTGAGTTTATCTTCTTCGACGGGAACTAGTGTCATTTGGTGATTTTTGCCAAACTCAGAGGAAAAAAATATTCTTACGATATCAATTTTTTTCTTGAAAATCTAAGCCCGTCAAAAGAAGGCTGTGAAGATATTTCCTCGCCCTACTGCTGGACCTCTCCGCCCTATTGTCCATGGTCAGACCTTGAAGTACAACATGAAGGTCAGGGCTGGAAAGGGCTTTTCCCTTGAGGAGCTTAAGGTCAGTAATTTCAATTTTTTTTCTGCATAAGCTTATTTGGCAACTCTTGCTTGTAGTCAGAAATCTGGACTGTGTTCTGCCTTTTTCTGAGATAAGCTACTCATTGAGTGTCAGCATCAGTTGACCTTTGGCAATTTTTGTGAGGTTTAGTCATTCTTTGGACACAATTCTAGTGTTTGATGATCTCTTAATTAGCTTAGTTGAAGGCTTTATGATCTCTTGGTGTGTTAATTGATGTGGTGAAGCCCATATATCACTGTTAGGTGGCCAAAATCTTCTTTTACACCAGTAGCTAAAAATTGTTTCAGACTTCCACCTAACATGGACTTAGCACTATTTCTGCATATTTGTTTACAGCCTAAATTGGTATGATGCATATTTTTCTATGATAGATTTCCATTCGAAGGTGACGACTTACATTTCTGATGAACCAGGCCGCAGGTATCTCTAAGAAGCTTGCCCCAACCATTGGCATTGCTGTTGATCACAGGCGCAGGAATAGCTCTCTAGAAGGCCTTCAGACCAACGTCCAGAGGCTGAAGACCTACAAGGCCAAGTTGGTGATATTCCCAAGAAGGGCAAGCAAAGTCAAGGTAAGAGTTAGCTATAGGATAGTTTGCCTAGGAAATTTCTATTCAGCTCTTTTACCGTTATTAATCACAACATCTAATGTCCACAGGCCGGTGATTCTACCGCTGAGGAGTTGGCTTCAGCAACCCAAGTCCAAGGCGATTTCATGCCCATTGTTCGCAGTACTCCTACTGTGGAACTTGTTAAGGTTACTGATGAGATGAAATCTTTCAATGCTTATGCTAAGCTTCGTTTGGAGAGAACAAACAAGCGTCACATGGGTGCTCGCTTGAAGAGGGCTGCTGAAGCTGAGAAAGATGAGAAGAAGTAGAGTGTTGTTTTCTCAAGCCAGAAATTATTTTCTGTCTGTTGAGGCTTTTTGTTTGCTGCTTTTGTGGCTTTGTGCCATGACCATTGGTTTGATACTGTTACTTCCAGAATTAGTATTTCAAATGTCAGGCAAGGTTATGGATTCTAGGATCACTTCTATCAAATGTGTTCATCTTCTAAAGCAATTGGAGTTGAAAGATTGTGGAATGTGTTTGATTATTTTATTTCGACTTTCTGTTATGTTTATGTTCACGTCAGCTATATTCGTAAGCTCTAACTCTAAAATTTGTAGCTGGCTGGAGGCATAAAACTAAATGAGCCAGTGATTAACTTATACTAACTGATATGCATCTTTTACATAAAAAAGCATGCAGCGGTTATGGTGCAAATTTTGGCATGTCTCACAAAAATTTTAGTACTATTGTTTCTTTTTGAATGATGTAGAAAATGCTACGGATTGAAAAGAGTTTCATCTGCTGGTAACATTCTGTATTACTATATACTCCGTACAACACAGGCGTTGGACGTAGAAATGCTGAGACATCATATAACTAAGTACTGGTTGTGTTTTTAGACAGGGAATAACAAGATAGTTACAAGGTCAATCTAACTTTACAAGAACCTTTGAGTGATAATCGAATTCGTGAAGGTGTTTACAAGGTTTTGAGTGACCATCGAATTTGTGGGTCTAATCTGAAGCGGGTTCTGGTGGAGGTGGTGAACTTATCTTCTGTCTATAGAGTTTGTGTTAGATGTTCTGGTGGTTTCTTTGCCATGGCCTTTGGTTTGATATTGTTACTTCTAGTTTTGGTATTCTACATGTTGGGCAAGGCTTTGTATTTTAAGATCACTTCTGTCTAATGTTTCTGTCTCATCCACCAAAGCAATTGCAGTTAAATAGATTTTGGAATTTGTTCGATTCTTGACTCTTGAGGTTTCTAATGTTGCTGGCTTGGAGCCGAGTGGCGGTATATGAGCCAGTGGGTAAATGATAAACAACATCAATGGCCGAAAGGACTTGAATCTGATTAATTTTAGACACTGCGATTTCATTTGTCATGAGAATACATCATAAACACACAGTACAGATTTGCGATGTTGAAATGTAGTGTCATTTGCAACCGACCAATAGTTAACAACAGGAAATTCAGTGACATAGTTGAAGCTTCTCAATTCCGGATTACCAAGTGATTATTGAATTTGTAAGGGAGGCTAATCTGAAGACGGCTCTGGTGCAGGGGCTCCGACCAGTGGACGAGATGAAAACGGTGCTGGTGATGGTGCTGCTCCAGTTATCGGGGGCATAAAAAATGGGACTTCGTAACAACAGCCTTTATCTGCACAACAGAAGGTGCAGGGCCAATCACAATCATTGTCATCAAAACATGAATGCCCGCAACCATGTATTTGATAAGGTGGATATGGTGCGCCTACAGTTGGTGGTGTATAGATTGGCTCAGGTACAGTTGGTGGTGTATAGATGGGCTCAGGTACAGTTGGTGGTGTATAGATGGGCTCAGGTGCAGTTGGCGGTGTATATATTGACTCAGGTTCAGGTGCAGGTGCAAGTGCAGGTGCAGATACTGTGTTTATGGGTGGAGTAGCTGGAGGAAGTTGTGCAGGCGGGGGTGGTGAAGGCGGCAAGAGAAAATAGATGCTTTGGTCGTCACAACATGTATTGTTGGCACAACAACTGGTGCATGGCCAATCACAATCATTAGAATCTACACATGGGTAACCACATCCATGGGTCTGATAGGGCGGATTAGGTGCTACTGGTGGTGGAGTATAAGTGCGAGGCGCCAATGGAGGTTCAGGTGTAGGTGTAGCTACAGGTGCAGGCACAGGTGAAGGTTCAGGTGTATGAGTTTTTGATCCAGTGCATGGTGGAGATGGATTATGCTTTCCTCCACGGTGGTGCAGGTGCTTCTTGTGTCTAGCTTCTGTGGGTAACGCTGTAAGAACTGCAAAAACCAAAAGCAAAGACAAAAACATTTTTCAGTTTGTTAGATTGATGAACTTATGTGGCCAATGGTGTCAAAACTCAAAACTGCCAAGACAAACAGAATATATAATAGTCTGCTTAAATGATGCAAACTCGAGGTTCAGCAGGATAACTAGAGCTTGTACAATAAATTGCAAACAAATTGAAAGTGAATGGACTCACAAATCACCAGGACAACCATGAGAGGTAGTTTAATTAAAGCCCTTCCCATTTTGTATAACCAACTTTGGTTATTGCTATGCTTGGTGATGGCCAGAAAGATAGCTGGAGTTTGTGTGTATATTTTCAGTAGACATTGGTGTTCTTATATATAGACAAGGAGTGATCGTCTCATGCATGAAGATGTACTTGTAAAATTATATTTAATCAAATTACCTAGTCTATTACAGCACCAATAAATTAATGAAGTCAACAATTCAGCAATTACCTAGTTAAACATACTACTTGGAAACTTTGTTACTTTGAATCGAACAATGCCTTCGTAACTAACTAACCTTCATAGTCTACGCCTAACAATACACGTTAAATACTCAAGTACATTGTACTAGCCGGCTAGTTGGCTAGTTAACAATAACACATATATGAAGCAAGACATCGATCATTTTAAATTCACGTTTACAATGTATTGCTGACTTCTTCGACTTAACAAACGCTGATTTTGTCACGTTGTTAAGAATGATGTAACTATATACTTCGAAAGCTTCACTTGAATCTCTGACATCCTTAGCTTGACATGCTACTGCTGATCACAGCCGTTTTGAAAGTTTTCGTGGATATGTTCTAATCATATAACTTTGGGGCATTGAGCCTCATATATAAGTATAATATTATGTATAATTACAAAGATATTTTTAACTTACGGATTATTTAGCAGTCGATTACTGTTGGCAGGAAAGAAAGCGTTTTCTCGTAGTGTAATTTAGCTGAACTTGAATTTGGTATTGGTCCCTTTAATTTCGGGGCTCTGTTCTGTAACCAGGATGCACAACCATATGGCCGGCCCTGCTGATGAACACTAGTCTCTTTAACTTCGGCTTAATATATGAACATTGGATTTAAAATGTTCCCTGATCTACCTTCCCGAATTGTTCATCTAATCATTCCATGCGATACACAATGCTACAGATCCCAAACATCTAAATTGTAAAATGATATACTGTAAATTTCGGTTATTGGATGTTACAAAAAGAAGAGAACATTGATTTTTCAAATTCGTAATGGATATACATGTTACATGTACTCTTAGAAGTTCTATCTGTTAGAGTCCGAGTCTTATCTTAAAAAGGAAGAGGTAAAATATCAAGCAACTAATTAACTTATGTTCGGTAATATGCTTGTTTTTCTTCCATACAAAATTAGTAATTGGTTGGTATGTAAGGGGTAGTGCACTAAGTCGTAGATGAGAATGAACGCTCCATCTTATGATTGGACTAAAGGGGCTCTAACCGTCTCAGATAACCATTATTCTCGCACTATGAGTAATGACTAATTAATGTACTGAACTCAGTATGTATGACTTGATCTACTGATCGCAGCAAGTGCTGTTGGCACAACAAACCATGCAGGGCCAATAACACTCGTTTGATTCCTTGCAAGGGCTACCACAGGCATGAATGTGAAATGGAGCGTACTGATATCCAGGAGTTGGAGCTATGGGCTCCGGCAGTGGCGCCGAGGATTCTCCCTCAGTTGGTGCTGGTGATGGGGGTAGCAAAGGTGGTCCAGTCGGTATTTGTACCGGAGGAGTAGGAGGTGTTGGTGCACAATGATCATGTTGATGAGAATGATGATGATGATGATGATGATGATGATGATGATGATGATTCACGCGCCTCATATGCTTTGCTTCTAGCATGAATGAAGACAGACCTGTGTATCAGTAACCACACAAAAATAGTGAGTGTAATAGATCATCACTATTTCTTTTCTTAGTTTCCTTCGTTTCCTGGTTCTGTTCTCCTTGAACTTTACATGATGATTGTGCTGTTATTAAAAGGTCGACGGGTTTTATATATTGTACATACATTTGTAATATCCATACTCCGATCCCTCTGTTTGAGTGATTTTCTTACATTTCTCGAAACACCCCTTACATATTTTTGACATTATAAAGAATTTGCTGAAACAGAGGGAGTAGTATAAATTTTTCGATAGTCGTTTACTTGATTCAATGTGTATTATGCAATGCAATGGAAGATGAGTTGCTCGGAAATAAACTCGTTATTGTAAAAGAACAAAAGTGTATGTGTATGGTCGATATGTTCTACCTTACATTAATTAATTCCTGCCTTCTGTCCTACAATAAGATAACTTTCAGAGTAGCATGAATGTATGAAGGGGTTGGGGAAACTCACACGATGTAGAACCCATAAACACGACCAAGAAAATCAGCTTGATGGAACCTCCCAGCATGGCGGAAGCGTGACTGAGCGTGAAACTTTAACTGTAATATGGTACTAAGGAGTGGCTATAGCGAGTTTAATTTTATAACATTTGAGACTAATCGAGCATGTATTAGGAAGTTGGATTTATAACGCGGCATCCTTCGTTCAAGAAAATGAAGTTGCTGGGTCAACAAGCCATAAATTGCAATTTCCCAGAATCTTAAAAGTAAGCTTGTTTTAGTAATGTTAATTACCTTGTTGCATTGCAATTTGCACATATTGATACATGGATGCTTCCTATATATGTACTGCTATGATATCGCAAGCACATGCAAATTTTCCTTGATCTATGTGATATGATATAGGGTTGGAGATCCGAGTACATCTTAATAATAAGATGATTTTCCTAGGATCTATCCATCATTCCTACACACAGATTAAAATTACTTCATCCATAGTAACCAAGCCGATCGAAAAGCTATGGCCAACAATATTAACTTTTTCTTTTGTATTTCACAGTTCGATTTGTTCCGCTTTAAGGCCGAGCACAAGGCGACAAAACTCTCCCATTTTTATTACTAGTGTATTCCGAATATTTATATTGCAAATTTAGGACCTTAGGTTAAAGTAAAAAAAATATTAAAATATGTCAATTGATTTAGATGCTCATGAGTCATGGATATTTGACACCAGCCAATAACTCTCTATAGTTACAAATAGACGGTCATATAATACTTTAAGGTCAAGGTTTTGAATATTGCTTAAAAGTGAAGGAAAAAATGTTTGGGATAACTAGTAAGTCCATAATGTCAAGTGAATTAACTTGTACTCCATTAAGCTAATAAAATATAGAGAGAGATGTCAAACAAATAAATTGAAGTACACGATAACTTTGAACAATGATTTCACGAACACAAGACTTGCATGCATGCACCATGTAGAACATACAATTACGTAGAGCAAGAATTTTACTTATAATATGCTACAATGCATTCGACCATTAATGATAAACGAAATGATGATTTTTTTTTAGGAGGAAAACATACATGTGTGTATAAGGTTACATTGTTTTCACATGTTTGTTTGTTCCTCTCATTTTATTCCTGATCGATGAGACGAAGGAAATTACAAGCTTTTGAAAAATTAATATCGCTAGGTACCTACGTATGTCACTCACATGCAACAGGTACCGTTGTCACAACAGAGGTTACACGGTCCATCACAGTCATCGGCACCAACGCAACGCCATCCACAAGTGTGGGTCACAGACGGGCTTAATTGGTAGGCTGGTACTCCTCCTATAATCAAACCAGGTGGTGCCCAGTATTGTGGCGGCGAATAGTAAGGTGGTGGTGGAGTTTGGTATGATGGAGGCCCAAAGTCACTTGGTGGCGGTGGAGTTTCGAATGATGGAGGCCCGAAGTCACTTGGTGGCGGTGGAGTTTCGAATGATGGAGGCCCGAAGTCTCCTGGTGGTGGTGTCATTGCTGGTACTCCAATGTAGTCAGGTGGTGGTGGAGTTTGGGATGGTGGTGGCCCAGATTGGTCTACTGGTGGTGGTGTCACTGCTGGTACTCCAACATTGTCAGGTGGTGGTGGTGGCGATGACATTGGCGAAGATTGTGGCGGCGACAATGGTGGTGATAACATTGGTGGGGATGGTGGCGATGAAATTGGTGGAGATGGTAGCGGCGACAATGGTAGATGTGATGATGATGGAGCTGGAGCTGGAGCTGGTGTTGGTCGAGGGACATGCTTATGGTGCTTAGGCTTGTGCTTGTGGTGTCTTGCCTCGACTGTCAATGGTGCAAGAACTGCAAGATAAAGAAATGGTTGAATAACTTTTCGTTAGATTTAGGTACGTACCTTTGATGACAAAATATGTATAATCTATGGAATGCTACAGTATATGAAATAATAAGAGAGTAGAGAGACAAACATGACGCCGATGCAACAAGGATAGCTAGAAAAGCTAGCTTAAAAGAAACTCCCCGCATGGTGTAATCAGTAGTTGTTTAGCAAGAAATGACTGCTGAAATTTAATGGTAATGGAAGTCTTAGCTTGGCTCAGGAATACTCATATATAGATAGAAGTCAACGAGCAAGGAATTGACTTTTTAGCCTAAGTATATTTAATTCTTAAAGGTTATACATAGCTTACTCTGCATGGACATGGTGGATCATTAAGATCATTTACTTTGTACAAATAGAATTAGAGAGTAAGGTATGACCACCGAAAGAGTACTCACCTAGAGTATATTTCTGAATCAAGCATCCTACAAAAAAAGAATTGGACTTTTCATTCTAATGTGGAGACCAATTTAAAGTAAATTTGGAGAACATGTATGCATAATTAGGTATTACTCCGTAAGTGAATTCTGTGAAAGAAGCTAATTAGACTAATGGCCGGTTTGCCAATCGCAAAATTGAGGTGTTGCGTTTAGCGTACTCTGTATATTTACAAACAGTAGAAACCAGGGACTATTTTGTGCTGTGACAGATCGATTCTTATTCCTTTTAGTCCGCTTGTGAATTGTGATGTTACCTGCATGGCTGCATCCCTCTGTTCTAGTCCTGTGATAACTTCACTATATATCAGGAGGAATTATGGATATGCTACAACTTATGGTAGGCAATTACGCATATCAGATCACAAATGTATCGATCTGCTTGCAGGGTTTTCTCGTAGTTGAGGTTGCTGTGAGATCTGCTATGCCAGGTCTGCTTCCCTTCACACACAAAGGCATCGGTCCAACAGGAGGTGGTTTTTCCATTTAGTAATCCAGATACTGTCGTAATATCCGAAGGTTTTTACACTGATCCATCTCATGTCCTTATACTCCGTACTTCGTATTAACTAAGGTCTAACGCTGGTAGATTTAGCCTCTTTTTTTTTTTTTTTTTTGACAATGATCAATTAAACAACACTCTAGCCTATAAAATTGATACTAATATTAATGTAATTATTTATGTCATTTCTACCTTACCTTTATACAAACCCTATATCTATGATATTTTTTCATGAATCTCCAATTGAGAACTCTTTCACATATTCTATCATGTTATTGTAGTGAGAAATTTCTCTGTAAACCCTAAACTCCCTTTCATCCTCCTTGGTAGTAGTTCCTTCCCTACTTCGTACAATTAAGTCATTCCCTCCTTTTTCCGTCCACCATGATTGACAACATGCCTCTAATCCTCTTTCTTTTCATCCTTCCTTGGTAGTACGTAGTTCCTTCCCTACTTCGTAAGTAGGTCACATTCTGGTACTGCTGAATATCGATGTACCATTTTCGAAATCTATTAGCTGCACAATTTACTTATATATGGAGGTTCAGGTTCACTTATGTACGTTGTGCATAACAATTTATTAAAATAATATTAGCGCTATTTATCTTTCTAGATAAGATATCTTGTTCAGCACCAACGTACTTATAAAGATGTTGAGATTGAAATTTATTTTGTGCGCGAGAAGGTACAACTTGGTCAAATCCGTGTTCTTCATATACTAGCTAACTTTCAGTTTGCAAATGATTTCACATAAAAATAGCACACTTTCTTTTTAAAACATTTTATGTCCAACCTGAGCGTTCATTCTCCTCCCACTCCAACTAATAGGGTGTAATATTGTATGTTAATCTAATTAATTTATGTAATTCCCTGTATATCCTTGTACAAATTTATAGTTTTTGAATAATGATTCAACGTACACAAGACTTGCATGCATGCACCAAGTATCACGATTACGCATAGCCAGAATTTCGGTGATAATATGCTACAATGCATTCAACCATTAATGAAAAACGAAATGACGATATATATTATGATTTTAGGAGGAACAATACATCTGTATATAAGGCTGGATATTTCACATGTTTGCTTGTTTGTTCCATTAATTTATTTCCTGATGACACGAAGGGATGAATAACAATTTTATGAAAAATACGGATACGTATAGTGTAGTCTGTTACATGCAACAGGTACCGTTGTCACAACAGATAGCACACGGTGCATCACAGTCATTAGAATCAATGCAACGCCATCCACAAGTGTGCACCACATACGGGCTTAGTTGGTAGTTTGGTGGTGGCATGACTGCTGGTGTTCCTATAAAGTAACCTGGTGGTGGTGGAGTATTATCGGGTGATGGAGGCCCGAAGTCTCCTGGTGGTAATGGAGTATAATCAGGTGATGGAGGCCCGAAGTCTCCTGGT
>CAAKMY010119443.1:0-28777 GCA_901111285.1 Corrigiola litoralis | reverse complement strand
TTATTAAATGGCCTTGACACGTGGCATGCAGCTATTGGGTGGATACACGCCACGTGTCATGCCACGTGTCCACCTATAGTCCTCCTACCCACCTTTATATATATATATATATAAGATTTACTGGCTGAACACGTGCCTTTAGACCGTCCAATAGCTGATCATATAATACAAAATTGGCCATTTAATTTTGGAAGGAATTGTATTTGTTTTTACGTGTCCGGATTTGATTTTTTTTAATTTGGAAACAGTCTACCTGACTCTATCAGCCCACGTAAGTACCCACAATCCACAAAGACTTCATATGAATCAATCAAATTAATACAATGATATTGTAGCTACTTACCAGTACTACTACTATTTCATGATCAATTAGAGCTCAGACGCTGGGTTATGCAGCGTGCATCGCGGCGCACATGATCTTGATCTAGAGGACAGCGAGACTGTACTCAACATCACGAGGATCACTAGTTTTGTTTATTTCCTTGTTGATCGAAGTATTATATGAGAACTCCAAAATATACCGATGCAGAATTAATTTATGGGTTCGTCTTCATAGGACAATTTTTTATTTCTTCTAGTATAATTACTTTAGTACTTATTAGCACGTAAGCCATCCAATTAAGTAGTTTTCAATTTATAACATTTCTTTGATGCTTATAGATTTGTTCTTTTGCTAGCGTTAGTCGGTGAGCAGAAGATATACCACCTCAAAACAGATTTAACTGTCGGTTTCAACGATTTTACACGACGGAATTGTTAGTGGTTATAAATAAAGATTTAAAAGCAATGACGAAATGCTTGTTGATAGAGTAGTATACAAAAGTCCTGTAGTAAGAGCTTAGTGTGTATTGCTTTCCATCCAGGTGCGGTCTTGAATTGTACTTGCTGTGCCAATCCCAGTTTGAGTGGAGAATCTTTTTCATTCAAGAAACTTCAATTTCAGTGCACCAAAAAATGGACCATGAAGCTGCATTTTGAGTTGAAACCCAGCAAGTTCTAATTTTGAATCTCAAGTAACAAACCCAGTGTGATGAAGATGACCCAAATCAGAAATAAATGAATAATAAGTTCATATAAGCAACTGCAAGTCTGCAACATTTTACTTCACCTTTTCAATCTTCTTTATTTAGCTATCTATGACAAGTTGCAATCAAGAGAAATGCTTTTAATTCACTCCCGAGTCTCTACACAACCATTTAAACGACAATTCATAACAGGCTATAATATAACCTCTCAGACTTTAGAAAATCAACTCTCAACCTTTCATGAAGCCCATCCCCCCTTCCAATTACTTGAGATCGGCTTAGTGATCGAATTGAGACGAGTCCTGCTACGTGAATTTTATATGCTCAGTGATCATAAGACGTAAAGCCATAAGGCCAAGTCCACAAGCAACTTCTGCTGAGGGTGCCCCCAAAATTTGTCACAACAGAGCCTCAAAACAGACATAATCCAATTCATTAAGGTCCATTATGAAAAAGGCACTCACCCCGCTTAAGCCTAAGGGGACATGTCAAGCTTCAAAACCACCCTCTATCTTGTTTTCAGCGTTTATTGTTCATTTGTTCAAGCAAAGAAATCTCCAGCACCAGAAGTTCCATGTTAGGTAATCAAAGCACATCCATCAGAATACACCGCTTATTAATGTTGGGACTTGGATGCTACCGTTACTGAAGCTTTTTCTTTTGTGGGTGTGTGTGAACTTTATCCTTCTGCAATCTTGACTTAGATTATAGGAAAATTCTTAGTTTAATCTACTTTTTTAAATTATGGTTTTCAGACTCAGATATTCGTAGTTCTAAATAAGTTGTGAGAAAGAGGTTTATATATACTGCTGTCACTGAAATTCGAAAACTCATAGTCGAACATCACTTTATTGATAAACGAATAAACCTCTCGAACTATAATATATGATCAACACCTACCAATGGACTAAGTGCCATATGCTGCATCCTTTATTGCTACTATAGCGGCTCCAGCCACAATTACTGCATCGGCGGCCTGGCGCAAAGACCTCCAGGATATTTTCCTCCTGTGGAAAGTATACTTTTCATCATAATACTCATATATAGGCCTTGAAGCTTGGGTTGTTAAAACAATTAGACTGACAATGATCGTAGCTGACAAAAGTTTCTGTGTGACGTTCCTCATGTTATTGCATTAGAGGGAGGATGTGACAAAAGCGAAATTAACTTGAAGAGTACAAGTCCTAAAAATGACATACGAATTATGCTAGTTAATCACCACAATCTATACCATGCTCCTATTTGGATTTCTTGTACCTTTTGTTAATTTTCTTATACATTCTCAACAAAACACTAAAAGGTACAAAAAAAACTAGGGTAGGAGCACATACATCCGTAAGCACCTCATAATTTGCCGTAAATCACTCGTTATTGATGACTGGGGCTTTGGGTCCATTCTATTCCTCTTACTTATGCTTATCTTATTAGTGTTTTTTTCATTTTTTTGTACAATGCTTATCTGATACTTCGTACCCCGTAGGTAGTTATCTTATTTTTCTGAAAAAATTCTCTGCTACAGAACTTGGGAAAACATCTCTCATTTTCCGAGCACTCTCTTATAATGTATACACATAAAAGCTGAAATTTGCTTATTATTTTGGACTTTCCTTTTTCCAGGCGGCACTTAATTTTATTTAAGTTTTCCTTATAAGCAAACATAACGAATAAAAACTAGCCGATAAAGATCAGATTACTAAATCAATTCTGTTCAATAGCAATCCCCGATTAAGAAAGAGGTGGTGAGCATGCAGCTGATTTTGAACTTAATAATTTACATTCTATTAAGGCAAAGCCGCTAAGCGCTGCCTTTCATTTACAAAGCTCAGACTGAACTTGAACAAAATGCATTTTCTCAGGTCAAACTAACTCTGATTTTGCAGTAATCTTTCTCACTATTTAAAATGATGATAATGAAGAATAGTAGCGAGGAAGCCGGTCTCTTTGATCAGTTTAACCCTCCCCATGCACCTGAAATCCAAATTGAGTACATCAATTCACCGGTGCCCAGATTTTAGATAATGCTAACCATGCTAGACGTTTGATCTACAGTGTTGTAGGCTCCTCGCCTCTGGCTCCTTTGACAGCAGATGCAATGGCCAAGAATCTGCTGATGTAGGATATCTAGGATGAGGCTTACTCACAGCTACAGGTGCAATAGCCGGAGTATTTTCCTTCTGGAAAACCTGGAAATCAGAATTTATAGGGATAACATAGAGTGGACCCAGAATTGGCGGTTGCTGCGTTAGAGGATCAGCAGCAGGCAGTTGCGGAAGGTGACATTTAGCGTAGTGTGAAGCCATATCTGCTTGCCAACATTCAGGAGGGCTTACATTTAGATCAGGCTTAGATTGTCCCAGTCTCTCTTCTAATTCGCTTTGCAAGTTCTTGATCTGCACTTCAAGTGCAGAATTCTCATCTTTCAGCTCGTTGTTCTCTGCCGTGACCTAGTCAATGTCATCAAACTTTTAGAAAAATATTCTACATGAAAGGCAGGACTTCAGATCTATCATCTATAACAGTCACTCAGATAGATTGTAGTAGTAGCATACATTGACATGTCTTCAGAAACTAAGTCTCAGTGAGACAGCACACCCTTGCTGCCTAGCACAATCCCAGTGAGATATACAAGTCATTATAGCTACTCATGCGTGAGCATAACCAAGCAGGAATTCCTACAAGACATTTTCTGTGAACATAAATTGGATCACTGTATATAATTATGATACATGTAGCTTTCTAAAATTGACCTCAGAATTCACTGTCAAAAAGTATTCCCACGCTAGGTGCATGCTTTCGAGTGGTAATCATAATTTCATATTACTATGTCAGACAGAAAGCGAAATAAGAAAGCACCCAATAGCACCTAAAGTAAAATCCACCTGAACTATAAGAAACAAAAGGAATTAAAGATGCTTCAAGGTTGCCCACAATTACTTCAGCTTTCCACCTTTATTTACATGCTCTAGGACAGTAGTTCTCACAGAATTAAGACATTAAGTGCATGTAACAATGAACAAAACCTACATGAGCTAGAGGTATGTTTTTTAATAAATTGTTGTCTACCAATTTACAAGTAACATGCTATGTGACATTTAACAGATACAAACTTGGATCTGGTATAGGTGCAACACAAGAATTACAGAAAGAGAAACATTTGTTGAAAACAACAATGAAAAGAAGTCCTTGGGCTTACATAATGAGACTCTGATAACAGAGTTGCATTCTCCTCTCTGAGGCTCTGAATCTGAATCATCAGTTCCTTCAAAAGCCGAATAGTCTCATTCAGTAAAGAGGCCTTCCCATTGTTCTGTTCACATAATTCTGCAGAAGATATTAAGCATGAGGCTTGAACCATTTGTAATATATACCATACCCCCCCCCCCCGGTCAATTTTTTTTTTAAATAGCCACCAGTACAACACAGATTAAGGAAGCCAGAAATTAATGGTAAACTTACCAAGAATACTAGCCATTCTAGTGAAAAGGTCATTAAGTTGCTCACGCTTTAACCTTTCCCTTTCGGCCTTCAAGACCCTTTTAGGTACTTTACCGCGCTTCTTTTTAGTAGGGCGAGATCTGCAAATGAAAGTAAGAGTCTAAAATGTGGTTAATCATATTTAAAACTTATATGGTCAAAATAGAGCAAGACTGATCAGACCGTTTATAACCCAATCAATATATATCAGGCCTTCTCTATATTGCATGATACATAACTCTGATTATATTAGGTTCCAAATGTCCTGCCTTCAATCTTTATTTTTCAAAACCACAGGCCACAGCTATCTTCCCATTAATCACGAAAACAAACAAGTAGCACTGAAGGATTATATTTGTCCATCATGTGCAAATGTGCAACCATTAGCTAGATAACTAGTATGTAGTAGCACTAAAGAATTATATTTGTAGATTATTATTTGTGAATCATGTGCTAATGTGATGCTAATGAAATTTCTTTTCTGTCCATCATCTACCACTCTCTCTTTTCGAGCTACCGAGTATAATATTTGCATTTCAGTTAAGGAACGATTATAGTGATGGTTAATAAAGCAAAAACATAGTTGCTTAGTTTATCAGCAACTAGTCTTTTGCAAACATTGACTAGATAACTAATAATCTCCCATGTTACACCATAATAATGAAGCAACTTAAGGTTATGTAATTGTTCCTTTTTTTACATTGGGAGCAGCTAATACTGCGGGGAAAGAGGATATATGAGAATACGAACCAGGGACATCTCCCAAGCCATTTAGCCAACCTTGCTCCTCAGTTTATGTAATTCTAGGGAATCAGGAATTTCATCTAGAAAGTAATTCCAGAAAAGCGTCGCGCTGAGACAAGATTATAACTTCAGAAAACTTGAGCTTTCAATCCTTTCATGCATATTTATTTGGCACACAATCTCCATAGAAAAGTAACCCAACAATGAAACTTAAAATTCAAGAAAGTATTAGCATAGGTGCATAAAAAATAATTACTATAGTACACTTTTAAGAAAATCAAAGTAGGAATTTTAAGACTAACCCATCAACTGCTTCCACAGGTGTATCACTCTCCTCATTAAGAAGGCGATCTTCATCGGAACCCATCCTTCACTAATCACCAACTATCAACCCTCTAGGCCTCTATATATGGTTTATATAATTTACAGCTAAAAGTTCCAATCTCCTGAGAAAAACAAATGAAACCCTTTTCACAA
Source organism: Corrigiola litoralis (assembly GCA_901111285.1). Classification (NCBI taxonomy): domain Eukaryota; kingdom Viridiplantae; phylum Streptophyta; class Magnoliopsida; order Caryophyllales; family Caryophyllaceae; genus Corrigiola; species Corrigiola litoralis. The sequence goes on along the minus strand of CAAKMY010119443.1, from coordinate 23,057 downwards.
TCAAGTCAATCCATTTACAGAAATTCAATCTTTCTAACAGTACAAAATCTAATTTATAAACCAATAAGTAACCAATTCGGCCAAATCATTAATCATCAAATTGGCAGAATTCATTCCCCAACAGACCACTAAAGGACAAGATTCAGACTTTCAGTAACCCAATTTAAGCAAAATCACAAAACATCCGAAAAATTTGTCAAATTTGCATATTTCGTTGGCTTATTAATTTCGAATAAACAAATAAACTTGAAAACAATGGCATTAATATTATTGAAACAGAACTGTAGGACCAAATTGTGAAACCAACAAAAGAAAACCCAAATCACATCAAACAATAATAATAAAAAAAAAAACCATATGACTTCATGTGCTCATTTCAGCTAAATAAACAAAGATCATATACAACGTTAGCATAATTATACAGGAGTAGATAATTAACTTTATTCAGCACGCAACAATACGTGAAACAGACAAATTATTAGGTGCTTCTGAAAACATGTGCTCTCACCCTATATTTCTTGTACCTTTTAGTGTTTTTCTTATACCTTCACCTCAGAAGGTACAAGAAAAACGACAAAAAGGTACCAGAAATCTAGGTGGGAGCACATGCTGCAGCGAGCATGGTATAGACTGTGACGTAAACAAGAGCAAAAGAGCTGCATACCTGAAGAAACAAAAATAGACGTAAAAGTGAAGGTAATAGTAAGAACACAAAAGAAAAAGAGAAGAAATAATGAAGAGAATTTTGAGAGATGCGAAGTATAGCAAGTAGAAATATTATGGGGCGTGTGGAGGGAAGAAGGAAAGAACGTGGAGAAAAAAGAGGAGACATAAGGAGTGACACGTGGAAGTCAAAGAGTTCGAAGTGTGTTGCATGGGAGTTTGTGGAGTTTCACGTCAGTGTTTCTATGCGCAAGACATCCACACGCCTGCTTATTGCGCTTTCTTTATGAGTTTAGATAGCTTTGTTTATGTTTCCTACGTGGGTTGTCCACGTTATTTGCCCTTTCATTTTGTGTGCTTGTCACACTTTTGTATTGGCTACATTATGGGATTGGGGTGAGGTATGTAATAAGTAATGGGGGTGGCACAAGTTTTTGTCTGTTTGGGGTATTGGTTTCTTGTTTTGTCTCTTTATCGTGGGTGTGTTGTTTTTATTATAAGGGTTTTCGACTCTTGAATAAGAGTTCATACTATGCGTTCTATTTTTTTGACAGGAGTAAAGAAAATTACATATAAAGCGCCGTTATATCGTGCACCTCAGTGTTAAATTTCCTCGTAACAAAGGAAATTCTAAGACAATTAATACATGCATACAAACCTTCAATCCTTCCTTTAACATTTCAAAAGGATCATAACCAAACACTATTATTACTCAAAATGTGGATAAGCACAAGACAGTCAGTGAAGATATGCGCATGGTATTTTGTGTTCTTGATGAGCCATTGGAGGACTTCAATGAAAGCCAAAGCTTCGGCATGAAGCGCCGACTCCGTAATGATGCGCCTTCTCCCAATATCAATAGTACTACCATTCCCACTTTTAATAGTCCACCCAGTACTCCCTTTCAAAGATTTCTTCCAACCCGCATCAAAACAAACAATAAGCACATCGCACCCAACCATATTACCTATTAAATCCAACGAAGTGTCTTCTACATTACTATCCGAACTCTTCAACGACGAAACCACCGTAGGACTCCCCGACCTCCCCTTATCCCATCTAAACCCGCCTCCTCGGCCTGCTTAGACAACTCCATGCCAAGAATAATGACGACTTGAGAGTCAACCTTTGTATTATTGAAACTCCTCTTATTGCGACCCAACCACAAAGCCCATAAGATCGCAATAAACATAAGTCTAGGATGATTTTCACGATTCCCCTTCTTCCCCAAAAACACCAACCACTGCCACACCCAATCTTTACCTAACGTAGAGTCATTAGCCACAACCTGAATGCCTAATGAAGGCCCCTTCTACACATGTTTAGCCACGACACAGTCACGAAAAATATGAACTATATCTTCAAGAGTTGAAAACCCCATTTCCTTGAAAATGAAACCACAATGACTCCACATTAATGTTCCTTTTCGCAAAACCTTCTCCCGTGGGAAGAGCATTTGAAAGAAGTTTCCACAAAAAAGTACGCCATTTCGGATAGATGTTCATATTCCAAATAGAGCACCAAATCGAGAGTAAAACCGCAATTAGGTTAGTCTATCACGTTTATAAAATAGGGGATTTGATTTCGGAGGGGAGGAGAGGGGAATGACGATAAATTCAGAATCCAATTGACCTTTGGATTCGGATTCAGAATCCAAGAAAAGTAATCCAACTCATTGACCAATCCAGCCAACCCTTGCAGCCTAACAGACGCAAGACGTTTTATACAAGAATGCAGTTCAAACTTGAAAACATAACACTTATCGTGCGACACTTGCTGGGAAGGAAAGCTGAATTGATAGAAAATGGCTATTCTATTAAGAACTTCTCACTCCTATAAAGTGTAGGAGTCCTTTGAAGTTCGAACAATGTGGACAGCCATAAATTTCTTTATACAATATGAACAATATACCTATAATAAATTGTAATCTTCACCTTACAAACAGAGACTAAACCTTTCAAAAACAGTAGTACTGCATAAGTGCATATAGTCACTTGTGCACTTTTTTTTCAGGAGTCCCAAGCTTTCGAGCAGCCAAATCGGAATCTGCGAGCCTTCATTCTTCCATCCACTGCAAGTGCGAGAACATCGAGCTCCTCCACATACCAAAGCTCGGAAACTATAGCCTAAAGAGATTCACACCAAACGTAAAAATTAAAATCCAGGGTGTCATAATGTTAAAAATTCTGAGTTTTGATGTTCAATTAATCGAAACCACTTAAGGAAGATAGATTTGAGAGCACAAAGAGAAAAAAAAGGCAGGCTATTCTAAGTTACATTCTTAAAGACAATTAGGTCAGGACATAACAGATTCTAGAAGGCAGAAAAGCTGAGAGGTCGAAAGATATAACTCTAGGTCTACCAGCTAAGCTAACAACCATGGGAATATAATCCTTCATGATACTGATAATAACCCCTCGAATTCTGAATTTAATACTGGAATGTTGTTGTTGTTAGTTGAATTTTGGAATTTGGATTTAATTTCTAATGCCACCTTTTCCTTCACTATCGCTTTGGACCCATTGCAATGATACGGAGTTGTACTGAGCATGGACACTTGGGTCTTAAGAGGGTCGCATAATCAACCTGTATGTGTTCAAAATCATTTATCCAAGACTACTAAAGCAAATTCGATGTGCACCCCTGGCAACAACCAGCCCAAAAAAAGGAAAAAAAAAAAAAAAAACTGACTGTAACATTATCATTCCCCAACGTGTCAATAGTCATTTTTTCCAATGGTTAGAATAAAACTCAGTCACGGCTCATGGGAGAACATCAAGACCTACCAGTTTCCCCAAAGAAACCCCATTTCAAGCATTTAGAAACAAAGGAAAACATTTCAACAACTTATATTGTTTAGTACACCAGCCACCAGGGAGAGAAACTTTTATGTTCAACTCAATTGTTAAGAATAGTTATCAAATGCCCCTAGCATGCAGCCAAAACCCCAGATTTTCAATCCTATTGCATCAATCATTTGAGACATAATTTCAGCCCTAAATTCCTTCTCTAATTTAGAAGGGAGGAGTTAGAGGAAAGAGACACAGATTACTCAGCGAATTTCATGACAAACTTGTGATAATCAGAGTACCATGTCTCAGTATCTGACTTGCCTCTAGAAACAAAAGGTACATGAACAAGTTTTAACAGTGGGGCAAAGCATATAGCTACAATAATACTCATGAAACAGCTCATAGATCACAAACCTGAAACCCACGGATTTTTTTGTTCAGGCGACCAACCAGCTCATGAAACAGTTGGACATTGTCTGTGCTTTTACCTAGATCCTACAAAAAATTATTTATGAATCATTACCCTCTAAAAAGAGGAGAAAGAAGAATAAATAAGGAATATAATGATATAAAACAGAATGACAGAAAACAAAAGGCACAAATTCTTAAAACAGTACACCATGAGATCATGAGAAGTTATCAAAATGATGTGCAATTCTTCAATTTCAATCACTGTGTTGTCTGTCTTAACAAATTGAAACCCCAGTAGGATACAATTAGACAAAACCTAGCCATTACTGGTTTTCGTTGCAAAACTAAGGGCATCAGCTGTTCTCAATAATTGTGTGTGCGTTTATTTCTTTTAGCTAATAAAATAAAATAAAATAAAAACTGAGTGGATGATCTAAAACCCTTGGTGGAGCAAGGGCAGCAAACTGTCATGTATGTAGAACTTATCATAAGCCTGACAATGCACTTTATCACATGCATCGTATAAGAGAAACAAAAGCAACGTCATTTCAATACTGTAAAAATCCGTTCATAGACAGCATAGTAGACATGTGCCTTCCATAACCTAGCAAATTAACAGCATTGAAAAACCTTAAAATTGCAAGGTTTACTTGGAATTTGTGTTGAATGAATCTCATATAGAGCAAGAGAGAAGAGTGCAGATCTATTATTTCCCCTCTCTTTCATGTTTCAAAGAATCTTATTCCAAAATTTGGGGAGTAATTGTTCTCTAAGGCTCTGTTTGGTTTGGGGGAAAATGCCCAAAAGGAAAATGGTTTTCCAACTTTCCCTTATTTGGTTTGGACAGGGAAAATATATGGAATAGTTTGGGTGGAAAATCATCTTCCTCATAGTGAAACAAATTATACTTCTCAATACTTGGAATGCACATTTTCTTCCCTTCTCTCCCTTCTCCCATAGACCCACCTCCCTTTCTCTCTCCTCTCCCCTCCCACCTTTCTCCTATTTCCTCTCTTCTCTCACCATTTTTCCTTTGTACAACCAAACCAGGGGAAATATATTAGGAAGTCAATTTTCTCATGGAAAATGTTTTCCATGGAAGATGATTTTCTTCCAAACCAAACGGAGCCTAAGTGAAGCAAGCAGTTTGACAATGGAATCATGTTGGATTAGAAACCTGACAAATGCTGGGATTTCGAAATGACCTGATATAGAAATTATAATATTTACAAGATGGATTAGGGTTCAATCTGCTTCATGGTTAAAATATAAATTAAAATAGATTTCTAATAAAAAATGATAAATACGCTCACTTAATTTATTGACCAGTAATATTTTAAGCATCAGCCGCATAATATATGTTGCCATTCACAACCTAGGGGCTCAAAAGTGAGAACCAATGAAGCATAATTCGCAGTACACTTAAATATGCGAAACGAATTCGGAAACGAAATTCGCTGCACTTAGGTGTAAAAAGCTAACTAGGTGGTTAGCAAGGCGGTTTCTCCGATTCCAAAGTGTCAGTTGTCATTCAAATGATGAGCTTGAGGAAACCAAAAGCACTCCTAACCAAAATGCGGATATGAAACTACGGTTCTAAAGCCACAATATCTAGCCTTCCTCCCTTGGCTCTGAAGAGTGAAATCAGAAGCATCAAACAGTAAACAGAATATCAAAACTAGTTTTGGCTAAAAGCTATAGAAAATAAAGATGCAGAAACTATATTGTTCTTTTTGGTACATTAAAATGTAACATTGAAAGTGGCGCTGATGAGCAGAAACTATATTGTGACATAAGGGTTTGATATACTAACCGTGTCATGGATTCTTGGAGGACCCAACAGCCTTGCAAATGAAGTATGAAGTATTGCAGCATCATACTATAGCACATAAAAGCAATGTGCTTAGTTAAAATGCATTTTGAGATCAAGATAATGAGACCCCCAATAACCAAACAAGGCATGCATCAACTAATGGATAAATATGACTCTGTAAGCAGGAGTTTATTGTTGTTTACAGATGAAAGAGTAGAGTTCATATATGAGAAAAGTTTAACTCATTGAAGGTGATTACATAATTAGCAAACATCCCTGTGCATTAATTTTGTGCCCTAAAAAAACTGAAGTTGATGGCAATAACTATCTTTCATGGTAGTAGGTGGTAATGTGGTATTGCCGTATTGGGTACAGAAAGTCCTCACAAGCTGCTTTTCTGGTGCACGTGGCAGAGCACTCCTCAGCTTAGCTCGTATTGTAGTCGGATCAGTACCAGATGTCACCTAAAGAAGAAAAATCAGCCACTTAGGAGAGCTGTAAGATACATAAACGGCACAATATCCATATCCGTGTACATAGATTTTACATGCTAAAGCAACAAAATATGGTAGACAATCTAGTAGCAGGCAAAGAATTCTGTACCCATGGCTGCAAGGAAACAGACAATAATAGCAGTGTAAAATAAATTTATATTTACCGAGTAACGGTAAGATGGTCCTATATAGGACAGAGTGAGCTTTTGAGTTTATAAGTGGAAAATTCACCCTAAACCTTAAAAGCTCCCCCAGACTAATCACAGGACCGTCTGATCCAAATTTATGACTTTTTTATCACAAAAATAATGAAAGAAACAGCAAAGATTAAGACACTACATTGATCAAATAATAGTAATTACAATGTAGAATGAATGATGTTACTGTTTCTACAGCAAAAGAATAATAATAGAACTTCTTGAAGGGATAAACAATGATCAGAAAACATATATAGTGAAATTGCTTCTCTTTATAGCACACACCTTCTCAAGTCAAGTTTTCCACTTCAATTTGTTGGAAAGGTAACATAGACAAAAATACTCAAAGAACATGCGCTAAAAAGTTGGTTTTAGATAAGAAAAGGAAACAAGAATGCCATTACACTGTAAAGAATGCTTGCTTCCTATTTAAAGGAAGAGGGAATACTAGTCGTAGAGATTTATATACTGTTCCATGAGCTGTGAAGAAAAGTGATCAAAGATACTGTTTACAAAATAAGCAAAAGGGAAGGAGTCAAGAAGATGTGATATTCTTTAAGCATATTGAAAGAGTTCAAGTGGCCAACTAGCTATGAAGAATAAAGTGTGAGAATTACCTGCCAGCATCCAAGAAGAACACCAGTTGAAGTCAAAACCACCCTATCTAACACAATTTTCAGTGGGCACAGCGATTCAACTACACTCTTGACGGCATTTGCTTCAGCCTCAACCTGATAATGACAGATGCTGTTATTTGACAAGAAAAGCAACATCAATAGCAAATGATATCAGAAACTAAACAGATTTTTGAAAATTTACCTGCTCTAGTGTGGCAGGGACAGGTGAGATATGATGAGAAGCATGGAACATGCTAAAGTGGTACAGGCTTGAATTCTGAAACCAGATTGCTAACAAATGCACGTGTGAGCAATAGGACACAGTAAATAGCAGTTAAAAAAAACTCCATAGAGCATATATACACCATAGTGTCCTAGCCCAAAAGTGCTCATATCACAAAGCAATGCATTAGAAAAGGGAAACCATCGCTTAGCTCTCAATGTCTTGGACGTAAACATAATGTACAGAGTTTAAACCAAATGCTTGGTAAAAGAGGATGGAATTAGTAACAAAAGAAGAAAATGTTACCTTCGTCAAAATATGGCGAAAATACATTTTTCACAGCATTTCTGTCAAAGGTAAAGTAGACAGGGATAACATGAACCTTGTTGTTCTGTATATGTGAAATAAATATTGCAAACATATATATACTTACGATATCGGAATTGAATATTCTGCGCTTAGATATAAAACATTAGCTCGTACAGGGGGGTTAGCTGGCTGCAAAAGAAAATATAGGGAAGTTGTCAAGAGAGGGATAAAGGAAGATAAATAAGCACAACACCATAATTTCTTACCTTAGGAGTAGGTGTCACAACACCATCTTTCAGAACAAAAAGATCAGAAAGTGACAATGACTGAGAAGTTTTGCCGTGTTTAAGGAAAGCTGGCCCATGTTCACCCAAATCACTTGCCATCTTTTCGTACATTCTTGCTCTCTGCTCGACAATTGTGAGGGGAACTTCTGTAACAAAGAATTCACGGTATTATTCTCACTCTTGAAATCAGCACTGACAGCCAAACTCACCACCATAATCATACTCCTTGCATCACAAGATCAATATCGATATTTTCATTTAGTGATTTCTCGTCGTAGTTCTCTAGAATATTACTCCATATTATACACGAAACTTCGCATACTACTCCAGGCTATTTCTCAAACAACTTATGCAACCAGTTTCTCAAACAACTTAATTTCATCACTAACCAAAGAGGCATTCCTGTCGGTCACAGGGAGTTCCAATCTTGACATGCACAGACCATAAGAAAACAACAACAGGCAAAGATTTATTAAAGTTACGAGGCAATCAACTGCCCTCTATACATCTCAGGGTAGCATATGATTTAACATACCAAATCCACAAGGGGGCAGACCTAGGCCACTACGTTCCACATAAACTTCCTGATTGTTATGTTCCACTATTTACAAAGCGTCCCATTTCCAGAAACTCAGCAGGTAAATCTCCTTCAATATACCGACTTTTTTTAAGTTCATCCCTGTCTAAAAGCCTCGAACTCCCAACATTACACTTTCTTTCTAGCAATCAATCTATGACTACTAACAAAAGCACCATTAATCTTAATCATGCATAACAAACAACATAAATTCGTGGGAGAAACCGTCTTTTTCTATTATATAAGTAGACGAAGCCATGTTGGCCCAACAAAGGGAAACCATCTCTAATTTGACGTGGGCTTGCTAGAAGCTTGGGTTGATTTAGCTTGCAGGATCTCGTCTACTTTTATCATAGAATAAACGGTCTTCCCTAAGAATTTGTGAACAAAATACCGTCTACCTTATTATTTATTTCTAACTTATACAACAAAGTTAGATGTTCAATTTCGCATATCACAAAATCTTAGGGAAGATCGTCTACCTTTTTGCAAGCTAAATATATTTAAGCGCCCTAGAAACTCAACTCAAGTTATAGATTTATATGTCTTTATTAGCCGAGCATGGCTCCGTCTACTTTTATAATAAAATTAGATGGTCTCTCGCAAGATTTTCTTTTCCCATATACACTTCCTACATTTCAGCAAAGTGCCTTACTCATAATCCTACTGCCATTTCCATGCAACATACCATTACTCAGTTACTAAACACACTTGCATAGTATACCGAGTGGTTAGAGCTCTTTTACCCTGATCAAGAGCTTGGAGATTCGATTCTTATCAGCGACTTTGCGCACATTTCAGACCAAAAGAACACTCAATCTCCACATTGTAACTCAGCAATTCACCATCAAATAAACCACCAAAAACCCAACAAAACATATCACAAAACATGCAAAATTAGTAATTCAGCAAAGCAACAATACCCAAGTGGCCAAGACAACAACTTTTGCACAGAAATGTTAAAAAGACACAGTAATAAATCAAAAGATGGTAACTTTATGTTACCTGGAGTGAATTTATTGAGGGAAGCATTCTTGAGAAGCATCTGGAAAACACAGAAGAAGAGGAAAATAGAGAGAACCCAGATCAAAGTAACACGTTTTGGGTCCATGCAGTAATTTCTAGGCCTTGCCATCATACAATTTTGATTCAAGTGTTTCCCAGGTTATTGAGTTATTGAGCAAGAACAGTGGAGTAACATTTTGTTTATTCCTTGTTTTGTTTGTTTTACAAGTGACTTTTTAATTGAATGGAAAATGGGATTAAAAAAAAAATCCATCCGTTCCAATAAGATTTGGAAAAATTTCCATTTTAGGTACCCGATAATGACATATAGCAAAATTCTACTTGGGTACTCGTCTTTTGAGTATTTCTAGTTAAGATATCTGGCAATGATATGATGCATAATTCCACTTAGGATACCTAATCGTTAAAAATGGTAACGTGATAGTTGTGCAATGGACGTCACAAGTCCAAACCCGTAACCCACCCCACCTATTAAGTGACCACCACCACCTTCATTAGCCATGACCCATACACCATGAGTACATGACACCACAACCAACGGTCCAAGACTCACGACCAAATAATCAAACGCCATAGAGGATCTATCTTATGTGACACTCAATAGTCAATACTCTTCAAGTGGTTACAGTTCTCTTACCCTAATTATGAGGTTGAAAGTCTGATTCTTATCAACGATTTTATGCGCATATTTCATACCAAAATAATAGTTAATACCTAATGGCTACACCTCATTCTCCAAATCCCCTTAATTGAATTTTATCATATGAAAAATGGTATGTAAAAAAAGATTGTGTAATTACGTATATATAGCCATGAAGAAGGTGTTGGGTAGCACTTTTTTTTTTGGTATATTAGAGCAGACTACTGCAGGAAAGGGGTTATGAGGTTTCGAACTTGGGACAACCCTTAAACAGGTTAAGCTCCCAACCATTGCCTCAACCTTGTTCCTTTTTTTTTTTTTTTTTTTTTGAAGTGGCTCAACCTTGTTATAGTAATAGATAATGTGATATGCACTAGTAAGCATCAAATCTAATGTAATCAATGGTAGGATAAGCAATTTTCGATCCACTCATCAAAAGAGTTCCGAAAGTAATAAATTTTCAAGTTTCAGGTTTTGCCAAATTGGGGATGCCGACCTTATTTCCTTTGAGTTCAGCGTCTGAAAGTGAAAACTGAAGGCACATTGAATGGGACGGTTTTCTAGAGGGTTGGTCTTATCAGTTTGAGTACCATTTTAGGGATGCAAAGAGAAGGACCACTTAGTTGTACACTTGTGATATAACTGGACATGTGCAGCTTGTGTACGACGGAGACCAGTTTCTATTTCACAATTATGGTTTTGGTACCCATTTTAACTACAGACTAACCTACAACGCCAATAGATGATGAAAACAATTGCTATGAAAGAAGAACCTTTCATCTTTATAAAAACATGTTCGGGAATTTCATATGGGTTGTTTGGATATCTAATGAAAGAGAAAATCACCTCACGTGGTACCTCTTTGTTTCCCTGTTTTTCATCCACAATTAGACTTTCATGCTTTTATATATAGTTAATCTAGCTTGCTTAGCACCAAAAAAATATAGTTAAACTAGCTTGCTTAGCACCAAAAAAATATAGTTAAACTAGCTTGCTTTAAGACGCAAGTCCAGGTAGTATTCAAGAAATACAAAGATATTTAAAATGTGAACTAAAACATACTTTTATATATTAAAAAAACAATAATAAAAAAATCCTTTTATATGTCGTGGGCCATATTATTTTAATTTGTAACACATAGTTAAAGAAATAATACTCGAGTAATTTGTAGTTATGTTGTTGCATGTATTGTGAATTGTTCTTTTTCTTTTTATTTTTAAGAAGAAGAATTAGAAGCTTTTCATTCAATTTTTAAAAACCAGTACAACCAAAATGAACAGACTCACAATTGAGATGATCAAAGAAATCAACACACTAGCATATCAGATAGAAAAATTTCATAAATGGTGCTTCGAAATTAGGCCTAATTCGCAGTTGGTGTCCTCACATTTTTGTATTACTTTTTTTGTGCCCTGAGGTCACTACATAATCCACGATTGGTGACCTCTAACTAACACCGTCTACTTTTCCGTCTCTTTTTGCTAATGTGGCACCAAAACTCCACCAGAAAGAATCCCCCACCATCATCCTTTTCAGTCCAACATCCACCCACCCCCACTCCTCCCACCATTAGCACGTAACCCCTACCCCGACCACCTCCTCTGATCGCAAAGACCACAACACCACAAACCCACTCTCACTCCTACCCGCGTTTTTTTTTTTTTTTGCCACGTTTCTTGTTTCACAACCCATTGATATATATAGGATGCTACCTAACAATTTCATACAGTTTTGGGTTATGGCTCAATTTTGACTTAGGTAATAAAGCAAAAAGAACTCTACTGCTCCTTAGAGCATATTAGGAGCATATGGGAACTTTATTACTTGGTATTGATATTGATTGGGTTTTCTCATATTTAGAGCTTAATATATATTAACATGAGAATATATTAAGGTTTCAGCATTGATAGGGTCTTGCGCACCATGGATAAAACTGGTGGTATTGGTTATTTTTGCCACATGTTTGGTTCCATGGTCTACTCTGAATGTTTAGAATGTCTATTATTATTTGTCATCATATTTCGAATCAGACTCTAACATGAGGTTTTGACGTGGATTGCAGTCCACAAAAATGACCTTTTTTGGGTCAATTTTTATATTTCAAATATGTGCCAAGATGAACCAAGCATACCCCTAACTAGTGTCCATAGAAGTATGATTGGAGAACATGAGAACATCATTACTTTATATTTATAGGTTACGAGATGTTTAGCGCTTAATATGGATATAAGAACATATTAAGGATTTGACTTAATATCGACATGCACGACATAGAGAAGACAATTGGTATGGGGTAGTTTACGACTTATTCTCCCATAGTACATCTCATATATTTTTAGGATGCCTCCTACAAAATTTCATGTAATTTGAGTCAAAGCCCCTGATGAAGTTTCGGTGTGAGTTATAGTCCACAAAATAGCCTTTCTTGGGTCAATTTTTATGTTTCCTAGTTATGCCAAAAAGTAACCCGATATACCCTTAGTGTCTCTAGGAATATGATTGGAGGATATGAGAACATGATATTACTTCTTATTGATAAAGTTAAGAAAGTTTGCCGCTTAGTATTGAATGAGACCATATTGAGAGTTTGGTGCTTAATATTGGACATGCGTACCATGGAAAAACTAAGAGAATGGGACGATTTTTGGCTTTTTTGCAATGTTCATTGTTCCATTTCCTACTCGGTACGTGAGGAACAAAGTTGGCTTAATGGTTGAGAGTTCAACCTTTCTGGGGTTATCACATGTCTGAATCCTCATATTCCCTTTCCCCGCTATATTAACTGCTCCAATGTACCCAAAAAAATATACTCTGTATGTTAAGAAAACATCAAACCAAGTTTCATCAAGTTTCGAAACGGGGCCCATATGTGATGTTGACGTGGGTTATAATCCATAAAAATGGTCTTTTTTAGGAGAATTGTTTTTGCATACGAAGGTATCAAAAGTGACCAAGCATAACCCTGGTGTTTATAAAAATATTATTGATGCATATAAGAACATTCTTCCTATGTATTGATAGATTTACGACATGTTTAGCGCATACTATGTATATAAGAACATAATACTGTTTAGACGCTTATTTTGGGCATGAGCACCATAGAAAACTCACAAAAGTGATGGTTGGGCTTATTTTGCCACACTATTTGGTCCATAGCCTACTCTATATGTTTAGGATGCCTCATACCATTTTTTATCAAAATCTGAAACTAGGGCCCAATATGCAATTTTGGCGTAGGTTATTGTCCACAAACGTCTATTTTTAAATCAAATCCTTATGTTTGAAAAATGTGTCAAGAGTGACATAGTATACACGTAAAGTCCATAGGAGTATGATTAGAGTATATGATAGCATTTTTTTTTTTGTTAGAAGTAAAAGAGTCAATTACATATATTTTGCCATGGCCGCTGTATTATGTGCCTGACTACTAAGACATCTCGGAATAAACGAAAGACTAAAACAATGAAATCTAGAAAGCAATAAACAAATACTCTTAATAATAATACCCATAGTATCGCGTCTAATCTCTTCATTCTTGAAAATCTTTAGTATAACTTGGCAATCCGTGAGGATTCGCACATGGAAAAAACCCCTCGCAATCGTCCAATTAACATCATCTATAAGAGCTAGTCCCTCTTTGCCACCAACAAGCCAAATATTTCTTTCTTAGTACTTCCAAAATCAGTTGGGATACCCATATATGTTCCCAAATTCGGATTGAAACTCATACCCAAATTATCTTTCACACTCCTATGCAAAGGCATAGGAGTATATGATAGCATTATTTATTCTTATTATTATACTTACGATATGTTTAGCGTATAATATGGACATGAGAGCATATTAAGGTTTCGGCGCTCACTAAAGACATGCTCACCATGGACAATAGAGATGACATGAGCTACTTTTTGACTATTTTTTACCATATTTCTTGTACCATATTCTAATCTATATGTTTAGTATGCTTGATATATACCAACTTTTAGTAGATTCCGAAACCATGGCCCAGAATGCGATTTTGGCAAGGGTTATAGTCCACAAAATAGCCTTTTATAATCAATATTCTAAGCTCCAAAAAGGCGCCAAAAGTGACCAAGCATACACATGCACCCATAGGAGTATGATCGCAACATAACATAGGTCCTTCATAGTGATCGGTTTACGTCATATTTAGCGCTTGATATGGACATTAGAACATATTAAACTATCTACGCTTAATATGAACATGCACACGTAAACAAAATCGATGATATGGACTACTTTTTGGCTATTAATTTTGCGGCTTTTCTAATATCCAGCTGAAATTCTACATGTTTTTTTTTTTTTGGGTACAAAGCTGAATTCTATATGTTCAGAATGCATCTTACCAATTTTCATCTAGTTTTGAGCATGGACTTAGACGAGGTTTTGCCCTGGGTTTTAGTCCACAATCATCATTCTCTAAAACTACTACAAAGAAAATGGAATGTACATTAATCGTGCACTTTCCATACGAGTGAAGGACATTTATCTTATCATGTTTGCCCTTGAGTTAAATTTAATATAATATTTGACGTAGGAGAAAGAGCCACCAACATGGAAGTAAAAATCAAACCCTCGATACATTTGGTTTAAAGTGTATGAGTTGGCTCCTATCCATCCGCATCAAATCAAATAGCCTAGAAACCAATAATGCAATTCATGCTGTAAAGGATAACCCTCTCAATTTGCCAACTTAAAAATCTCCTCTAAAGAAAACAGTGTCACACAACTTACAACATGGGCCCTTGAGAGAGAACTCTAGAGTCATTCTAAAATACATCATCATATTCATATGTTACATGAAAAGTATGTGGAGTAGTATTTTACCAGAGTGACCCCAACCCAATCATTCAGTGAGCCCATCAATGGGTGGCCCACATACTTGAATGGTGCAGATCAACATATTGAGTCTGGTGGGCCCGGGGCCCACATAAAGTAGGGTTATTTGAAAACCCACCACTGATCTCTAATTGTGCCAGCAAAACCCAATTCATATATTTCAAATTAAAAACATGTATGTATTTCTTTTCTCTTCTTAATCTCTTGTAAAAGGAAGAAAAAAAGAGAGGAGGAATGATCCACCTGTTTGTCAGTGACAATGTACATCGGTTTAGGCGACGACCAGCAGCTGGGCCTCACCACCTGAGCAATACCTGGAACTGATAAGGTGTGGGCCCAGGCCCTTCTATTACCCTTTTGTGAAAGATATCTCCTCTCTCATTTTTCATCATGGACTGCTGTAAACGTGTGCTTGATTTACAGAAGAGTAGAAATCACCCATGAATTGAAAGCAACAATTTTTACAACAGTGCTTCATGAATGCACTAAGGTTTGTACTAAAATTAGCGTTAAAATGAGGTACAATGATCGAGATGTACGAAACCTTACCTCTATTCCTCGTTTATAAGTAGCGAAAGTGTCGGTATAATATAACAAATGTTCCATACTAATAACAAACGCTTTTTAGTCCTAAGGTCTATAAATCAAGTACTCCGTAGTACATAATCTTTCATAAATTCGTTTCTCTCGTACTATACTAGGACCTAATAGTGCTCAATTTTGAAGCAGTGTAGATTTGGAATCAGCTCACTCATCATAATGCAAGGAAGATAGGCTGTAATTGTTGAGGGATGAATTTGATGAATTGTTATTAGCTCCATATAGTAAGTTAGCAACAACCCCAGGAAAAGGTATAAATGGAGATATGTCATCTTCATCAAAACAAAGGGGCCATAAATTACAAAGTTTCCCTTTAGAAAGAAATGCACAAACAATGATGACTGCTTAGTGGTGGAGGGGCCAAAAATACATGAATTAAGGAGGGAGATGATATTCTTTTGCCTTAGCAAAAGAAAAGAGGATACTTAAAAAACATCATCACTCACTATAGAAATGAAATTAAAAGGCATAATGTTAAATAATCTGCCTTCTCATCAAACCCTAAACCCCTCATCATATTAATCACACTTAGAAATTTTAAAAAAAATTCAGAAATAATCAAAACCTCAATATAATCTTAACAGAACAATTAAATCCAAACCTCACGTGTGCTGCACATCAAATTAATAGCTACACATATGCTGCTTGTTGGCTTGTTCAGTGATGTACTATTGTGGTGCTGGATACTCAATAATGATACTGCTGCCCAATGTTGATACTTAGACATATAGTCACTCACTTAGCCATAGACAATTAGACATGGTTGATCACCAACAAGGCAACAACATAGCCTCAACCCTCCTACGAGTGATGACTATGGTGACTATTAGTATCATGTCGGTCGTCGCCACCACCGTGGTGCGAATGCGACCCACTCGCTTGAGAATCGGATAACCCGGACCCGTGTACACTTCTGTAGGGGTTAAGCCCAGTGAGGAGCCCCAGGTGCGCCTCACTAGGACTCAAATTACCACTGCCGCCACCACCACCACCGCCACCCATTGTGGGGCCTAACTGTTGACTAGGCAACAGTGCCATAGGAGTAGGGAAATTCATGAAGTGTAACCCACTAGGTACAGTTCCTCTATACAATCCAGCAGCTGCAGCAGCTGCAGTATTATTCACGGATGGTATTGTCCATATTGGGTCTCCACTCATCACTTGGTTCGCACTGTTCGTCACCATCCAAAAGTTTGCTGCTGGCATTTGCCCACCTGCCGACGACATGTACCCTCCACCACCGGTCCCTAAATCGCTTTCTAGACGCCGCTTTCGGCCTCCACCTCCACCACCTTCATCGCCCCCCTCGGACATCTCTAGTTGATGACTGGTGTTACTATTGTGATGACTTCCACCAGTGTTGTTGTTGTTGGTTGTACTAGTGTGGTGAGTATCTCGCATTTCATGCTTGGCTTGCAGTAGTGCTGGGTTTAAGTTCAACGTAGCAGTTTGGAAATTAAGCAACGCCGAAGAGGGTGAATTATCAGACGACAAACCAATGCCAGCGAAGAAATTACGACGAGACGCTGATGCCGCTGAGGTGAAGTTGGGGCTGAAGTAGGACGATGATGACCGCAGTTGCGAGGGGACCGAGAGCGAGGAGCCTGAGCTGCGCAAGGAGATATTGAGTGAAGTGAAATTTGCTGGGATAGTACCAGTACCTGTTGCTGCGATCACTGCAGGCTCAGCTTGTTGGAGGAGCCACTCTATGGTTTCTCCATCAGACTTGTGCCCTAGCTCCCGAGTCAGCTGGAACACCCGGGCAGCGCATAGCGCTGGCATCCTTATCCTACGCCCCCGCCCGTCCACCTTTGTGTGTCGGTCCTTAGTAGAAGTCCGCTTGGGAGCCGGCTTCTTCGACCCGGGTGTTCCAGCTGACTCTCCCCCGCCCCCATCGCTTTGCGGTTGGGGTTGGGCAGTCGATACGGACGGGCCGGGGGCTGAGGGAGATGAGATGGCTAGGGACGGGTACGGAGTCGAACTCGAGCATGCTTCCTCCTCCTTCTTCTCTAGCAACTGGAAGGGGAAATTCGGGCGGTGCTGATGCTGATGCTGGTTCTGGTGCTGCAGTTCAAGGTGATGGTGATGATGATGGTGATCCCCTCCATCCATTTATTAGCAACAAGAGTAGTATTTGTAGTATAGAAGAAGCAACTCCAACACCTGCCACTAAGGTTGATGATGATGATGATTATTGATGACAATCATATACCTCTGTCCTAATACCCTAAATATGCGTTTTTAGCTACGGAAGGAGGGGATAATGTGGTTTATGGGGTATGGGTTTTAGTTTAAGTTGAATTTCTATGCTATGGACTATGGTGGGTCTAATGGGATCTCTTATATATATGATGATACATATATGTATATATCTTACTCCTTTCACTATCTTTTTCTGCACACTAGTGGTTTGGTAAGAGAATTGGAGGTGAGGTTAGAAGTTTTAGGGAGAGTATGAGAGGGAGGAGATAAGGGGTGGAAGAAAGCTTTGGGAGCAAAGATAATGAGTGGGAATTATGGAGGGTGAGCTTTAAAAAGCAACATTTTTTAGAAAGGTAAATGCTTTATTTGCTGTTGGGTATGGAGTAAGGTTTTTTATTTTTCAATAAAAAAAAATAATTTAGACAGAAATTAACTTGATTTTTATTTTCCACTCTATTAGTGAATTTTGTTGATATTTGGGTGTGTGTAATCAGGGTCTCTCTTTATATTGTGGTTGGACAGCCCCTTTGGTTCAGACTCCACGTGAGGTGCTCTTTTTATCATTCAATCCATAAAGACAATGGTGGCCAGGGTAAGGAAGAGGGGTGGGGGCCCATACCCTAAGTCAAAAAAAATAGCAATAAGAAATAAAAATGAATATGAAAAGAGGACCCCTCTCAGAAAGGAAATAAGTGGGTCCCGTTTCATTCAAGTAATGATTTCAATCAGCCTTTGGCCCTTTCTCCTTTGTTCTGCACCTTTGTTGGGGTAGGACTTTGGGATTCCTCTCTCTCTCATCAAATAACTTGAAAAAATCACTTTGGGCCGGGTTTGGGCCTCCACTTTCAGGTGATTTTGAGGGGAGTTGGCCAAGTTTTTTGGGGGTCACTTGATAGCAAAATTCTCTTATAGCTAGACCCTACCCTACTTGGTTATAGTAGCAAAAAACCAACATTAGATGTAAACCTAAAAGCTGTATGAATTTGGCCTTACAATTGATTAACTATAGGACGTGACAAAGATTTAGCCTTGATTGTTAGTACTAATTGTCACTCTCTCTTTTTGTACTTTTTTCTTTTGCATTTTGTGTGCCACAACGCTTTGTCTATGGAAAAAAGTAAAGTTCTTTGCTTTTCCCTCCCTATATAGACATTGCCATTGACTAAATTCTTACCTTATTAAATGCCTTCCTTATATGTACTATAGATTGAGCTTTGGCATCTGTCTCAAAAATATTTATATGAAAACTCATTTTAAATGAGAAAAACAATTCTACCTCTAGTATTACATTTTTTGATAGCTTTATCACTTAAACTTTTAGTATAAAGAGATTGTAATTCGTAATTTATTATTCAACCATATTTTGACTTCCGGTTTAGCCATATCGTCCACATGGAGCATATAATTGACACTGCTCCTCTGCAGTTATAGTGTTTTATGAAAATAAATATAACCTCATGTAATTAAAGCTTAAAGTCAATTAAAAATTAGGCCTAATTACAAATTGAGTTAAATTGATCATTGTTTAACACTATAATAAAAAATTACCACTTTAAGCCATTCATTGACCAGTTAAAAATAATATAATTTGGGAAATTCCGATTGGTGTCCTTAAACTTTACACTTTTTCAACTGGTACCCAATTGCCCAATCAAATTCCAACTGGAGTCCTTTAACAGTGACCAAATATGCATTAAATCGTCAATTCTCTGTTAATTAATTATCCGGTCGTTTCCATTAATTCAATCCAATCCATATTTGCAAAATTCAATCTTCTTGTTAGGGTCAATTAGTTCTTCAACCTTTTTCTTCAAAACCTCAACTTGGGTTGTATCTTTTCGCCTTTTACAATCAAAGTTTCACCTTGCTTGATATTTCTTATTTCTTCTAACTTTGCTATCAAGCTAGCATCCACAACACTTTCGGGGCATTGAAATTTCATTTGATATTGACAGATTATTCATATTTGGTCACCGTTTAGATTACCATAAGAAAGTAAATGACACACGTTGGAATCTGGTTTAGCAATTGGATACCAATTGGAATAGTCCAAATTTTAAGTGCACCCGTTGAAATTTCCCATCGAATTTTAAAATTGGTTAGACTGTCTTATACACGGCTATATGTTACTCTAATCATTATGTTGCGGGCTTGATTTACTCACACTTTCAGACAACACAAAATAAAAGTCAATATTAGGAAAAAGGTCTTATACTTGAATTTGGTATATGTGCTTAATTGAGAAACTCATGTTAGAGACTTGGGAGTAACATTTGTACCAGTCCCAGCAATCTCAATTCTCAACTATAGAAAATATTGAGCAACAATTATGAGAAAAATTTATGTAAGTTCTCTTTAGGGTATGTAACTGCAACCAAAGCTGTTCATTTTCACATTAGAAAACTGGAAAGTGCACATGAACTAAAGTAATCATGCCAGCAAAGACCATTTTACTTATTGGATCGAGTGAAAAAAGTGATTAATCGATCTGATCTCATAATTTGCCAAGGTCTCTGCTGTTTACTCTCACATGCTTTGTGCATGAGAAGAATATCCGCTCCTGTTACCGACATTACAAAAACTAAATCCACATACCAACAATTTTTAATCCAACCAATCTCATTAACTCAAAGAGCAAAAGGCCAATTTTGTTAGATTATAAACCTAAGATTTTGTAAACAGAGAGAGTGTTTTAGCTGCAAATATTCTAGTAGGGCCAATTTACATGCAATGGCGGCTGGCCCCCTTAATCTGACTTCTTCAACGGTTCAACTCTATCTCAACTTTGTCAATAATGATTTAGTCCTGTTTAGTAAAGAAAATCTATATAAATAATCCTACATAAACAATCAATCAGAGAGCAACATAACTTTCTTTACTTTTTCTAGTGTAAATAGTGCATAGTTGTATATAATACTATTGATTGGATTACTATAATTATCTGCAGTACAGATGGGTATCGAATGGGATCCAATAAGTGCACTTTTGGACCTCAAAAAAATCTTAAGGTAAAAGTTATTTGTAAGTTTTCAGACACATGGT
The DNA here is from genome assembly GCA_901111285.1 of Corrigiola litoralis. Taxonomy (NCBI): domain Eukaryota; kingdom Viridiplantae; phylum Streptophyta; class Magnoliopsida; order Caryophyllales; family Caryophyllaceae; genus Corrigiola; species Corrigiola litoralis. The sequence goes on along the minus strand of CAAKMY010119443.1, from coordinate 2,304 downwards.
TGAACTGACTGGTTCGTCTTAAAAATACATTATGATTTACACATGCTACGGAGAGGCCATAGCCCATAGGGGGTCCGAGTTTCATGTTGTGTTGCACGGTAGAAGTTTTGGGAAGTTTAAGGTTTTCATTCTTTGATGTGTTGCTTTTCCTGCTTGTCCTTTTGCTCTAAGACTTCTCTAGTCGCACAGAACACCAAACTTAATTACGAAATCGATATGCAAATGAAGTTTAAAGTCAAGGACCAAATCATAAAATTCTTAATTTAGAGTTGTCCGTTGCTGTTGGACGTGGTTATACAATTATGAGGGATTGCAAGTAGTAGTTTTATGTCTATACTATTAGTTTTCTAATGTTGCTAAAGTTGAATCATTTCTAACCTCAAAAATATTCCGGTAAACTAGAAAAAAAATTATCTCATAATTATGTTCTTCGTGGTCTCATATCATTAATCTTTCAATTATTTTTTGATGCTAAAGAGGGCTATACATCGAAACAACAGTGAAATTTAAGAGGAAATTAAACGGGGTGGCAATCTCTATTATGTCATCATGACGAATAGTTGCTATCTGTGAAGGAGGATACTCCACAACGAACATTGGAGCAAATAATACTGCGGGGGTAGCGGTCATGAGGATTCAAACCTTGGATAACCCTCATGCAGGTTGAACTCTCAATTATTGAGCCAATCTTACTCCTCACTTAGATAGTAGTGTATGAATATACATATATGTATAAATTCAAAATATTAAATATTAAATCTTGTATGAGACCATCTGATTTATAATTAAAAATAAATGGTCTTAAAATGATCAATTATACGTTTGGATTAGAACGGTCACTTTTTTTTACCGTGATTGTTAAAAGTGATAATTTTGACTTGTGTTTATGACTTGTCTAATTTGTGCATTCGAAAACTTTTGCCAGATGTCGTATGTTTTCTCATTTGTTTAATAATGCGAGATAGTTGAGTGTTTCAATTTTTATTGTTTATCAGCTTATAGTAATTTCATGAGGAAACATTGCACATGGGTTTTTATTTGGTTATGGAGTACTGTAGTATATTGTGTGGCTTGTGCCTACTGGTTTACTTAAGTTAACTTAATATGTCGAGCATGTCATACTACTCTCTTTAATTTTGCTTTATTATGCTTCGTCCTTGGTGTTCTATTGGTAACTAATCCAACTACCGACCACAAAATTTAGGGGGAAAAGAGGCATGCGAGTCTTTCACATATAAATGCAAAATGACATACTGCGCTGAGATATATCGAATGAATGAATGGTGCGACTTGTCTATCCTGGTACCACCAGCTGCAAGCTTGTAGGTATTTCTCGAAAGTGGACACTTTTTCTGTTTAAATATTAAGAGTCTATAAAAGTAAGGTCTACCAATTTGTTGAAATGGTTGAAAATGTACTATGTGAAAGATTTAACCCTCGCCAAAAACGGGACCATAAAGAGTATAGGTCTATAGAGAAGCGGCAGCATCGCTATCGACTATCTGAGATTCTTAATTTCACCATAACTTCTGTAAATATTGTCATGTCCCAGCCCCAAATAATTGCTGCCGTCTCCCTCGTGTATTACCAAGACTGTTACTGTCAAGTGAAATCATGCATGGAGCGACTAGCAAGAACTTCAATTCTGAGAAGAAAAAAGAAAACTTACGTGCACACTGAACGATGACATACTGTTGTACGTTTATTGAATTATGCCATTTTGTAGACACCTTTGGTTTGAAAGTAGATTTTGGAGGTCCCTAGCAAAGGTTTGCAGAAGATATCAAATGTGTTTGAGAACTACTCTATGCGTTGAATTAATCACATGCTTATATACGTAGTGGAGTACAAGTTTTGTTGTTAGGTGGAAAGTCAAGTACTAGTCAACTCTAATATACGTGTAAGCATCTCTTATAATTGGTTGTAAATTTACCTTGTGTACATGGCCGGTACTTAATAAGTAATTTGTACGATTAAATGAAACCAAAGAAGTGCAGAGAATTAGACCTTCGACAAACTGGAAGCAAAGCTAGAGATGCTTTAATTTTGAAATTGGGCACCATATTCGGATATAAAAGTAACGTAACACAATCACATAGCATATTGTATAGTACGTACTAGATTTTTTACTAAGTTTGGCTTGGCCTAGTGATCTTTGATATTTGGTGACCATTGACCAAGGTCCCAAGTTTGGTTCAAAACACTAGGGCCTCTTGAGGATATCCTGTTGGATAATACAAAGGTTAGTGGAGGTTATTTGAGAGATTAAGTGGCTCTTTATTGCTACTTAATTCCTCCACTAGA
>CAAKMY010119434.1:570-16414 GCA_901111285.1 Corrigiola litoralis | reverse complement strand
ATTGAGTGGATCAGAGGGAGTATCTAACTTATATTCAACCACAGTGCATGAAATAGTTAAACAATTGCTACTTCAAGAGTTACTAGCCACAACTGTGAATTTGATAATTTTAGCAATAGATTAATAAACATGTTCAATACTTGTACACCTAGAAAATAATGATTTTTATTCATTATTTTAAAGCATACGAATTGATGCATACTCAAGCAAATGAAAAAATGATTAGAATTTCACAATATTATAAAGTTGACTTGAATTGTCTAAACCAAACATAATGGGAGATTTGCTCTCCATAGACATGGTATTTTTCAAATGAGATAAAAGTAGGCCACTAACAATAATGATAACAATGAAAACTAGGCTAATAAATCTTAAATATACCCGAGGGATAGCTTCCTAGTTGTAACAGGAAAACTAAAGCAAACCATAACAAAACTGATGAAAGATATGGAATCTCGTGGAAATACTGATCGACGACTCGTAGAATCAGTAGCAGTTGTTCTTGGCTACTAGGATCGGCGAGTCGCCAATTGCTTCACTGAGTCGCCTAATCTAACTGCAGCACAAACTTAAAACGATCATATCTCATTCATTTCTTACCGAGACCGAGCATAAAATATACTGTTGAAAAGCATCCTAAGTTTACTCTCCAAAATTAGAATTACTGGAAAACCTCTTTTAGTTTAGGAGATATATTCAAATAAAGTTAACCTAGTGCTTTTCCTCTTACTTTTCTACATCAATTCTTTCCCTTTTGTCTTTATATCATCGCGAGACACTCCCAACACTTGAGTAACACTTATTTGTATTCGATCTTCTTAGTGTTGATCACATCAACAAACTCCTAACATCACTTGGGAATTCGATTATTTGCATTTAATAGGCATTTCCCTAAGTCACATGACAAAAGCACTCTTGGACTTTATTTACCACATAAAACAATCAAATTCTCAACATTAAGCACAGATACGATGATTGAGGAAATTGCCACATTATAACATCCAAAAGAGCTGTAAAGTAGAGTAAAAATTGTATATTACTTCCTAATAAATGGTGCATGTCATTAAATCTTGTTTTCATTTTGATTTTTTAAGCTTGTAAGTATCTTTATTCCACTTTTTGGGGTTAATCTAATTAGTTTTGAACAATAAAATTTGACTAATGAAAGGAACCATTTAACCTTCATTTTAGTATCAAAAAGTCCAAAATGCCCCATATTCAAAATCCCTAAGTCCCCCCCTCCTTGTTGTTGTCGCCGGCGTCAGAACCCGTCTCCTATGACCATTCGCCGCTGGCGTTAATCGGTGTACGTGAGGGCCGGGGTCCAGGGGTGGCACAATGGAGAGGAGGGGGAATAGAGGGTGGGGACGGGGGGTTGTGGGGTAAGTTATGGTGAAAGTGAGAATTAAGGGCTGACAATAAACGGATGAGATTTGGTGGCAGCATAAGCTTTTGATGAAGCCGTCTCATTCACGTTCAACTAAAAACATTGTCATAAAAAAGTTTAAACTTACTAGCTAGTACTCAGTTTATGGTAACTTGGCCAGTTGGAAGAATTCCATGGAAACAAAACCATGGTCAATAACATTGTTTAAATGGGTACCTTAAAAATGATTGGTATTCGTCATGTATATCAGTGTAGCACTACATATTGGTCCATGCATCCTCGACGAGTCATTGTAATGGAAATTAAAAGAAATGGTAGGAACAAGGTACAGGAGTTGGGACTGAAGCCAGAGGGAATTGAAGAGAAATGCACGTGGGGAGGATAAGAATGACAATGGGGCATTGTCACGTTCTTGTCTCGTTGAGGTGGCAATGGATACTACTGAGCATCAACATTACCCCATTCTCATCTATGGCCGACCATAGAATTTAACATTAGCGGCCCCATTCAATAATGAATAATGCGGTTCCTCCGTAGCTCACTTCTTCTTCCTCGCACTTTGGCCCACTCCTTCTGTATTTTCCAGTTCCTGGCATTATTGAATTTTGTCCTCAGGAATAAGCATGAATTCAATCCGTGTCTATGGCTAAGGCAGTATTTAGAACTTTAGAAGGGGAAACATGAAATTTGTTCTTAATTGACAGGTGAAAGGAATTGAAGTATGGGGAAATGATTGGATGATGAGGTATCTCAGGGTAGCAAGTAAAGTTACTGTAGATGCCAATCTGCTTGTGACAATTTTCGTTTTACAATAACTAAGTTGAAATAACTTGGGATTTACATGCATATTACTTGTACGCTTATAATATTACTGCATGCGTAAAGATTAATCGTAAAAAAAGAGATTATATGGACTTGGAAATTTCATGTCCGTTGAGTATTGGGATATGCATGAATTAAAAACCGGGTTAATCCAGATTCCATAAATGTGTATCTAAGGTTTTTGAGGTATGATTAGCATCATAGCATGTAAAAAAATAAACATATAGTGTACATGAAACAATGACTGCGGAAATGCCACGAAATATATATTTTGATCAAATACTATATCGAACTGTCTACGATTCAAAAATTGCGATCATAGCGTTGTTAGTTTATTACTACAGAAAAACAAATGACCGCTTTGCCAAAAAAAAAAAAAAAATGAGCTGGCTTGATGCTTTTGTTCATATCAAGATATGTGGCACTCCTCTACCCAAAAAAATCCACCCATGATATCAAATTATATAAGTTAGACAGACATTGTCGTTGCTCATCTGGCTTGGTGCATCTGGTACAGGAGGACAAAAAGTGCCTTACCCTCTTACTATTTTCTCGAACTGTAAAGTGTTAACAATAGGGCATGCAATGCAAGAGAGTTAAAAGAGGTGGCGAGTCAAACAAAATGGCTCTACTACAGTCTGATTTTGGCCTGGCCAGGGTGCAGGCTCAGCCTTCAACCAGTGCACGTGGGAGTTTGGGAGCTGGGACCAAAATAGACTAGTATTCTGCGAGGCCGCGACTAAAGCTTTGGGTTTGGTACCCGATATTTGAATGTCCCTACCTTACACCATCTCAGTTTTGACCAAGTGTAAACAGCTGAACTTCATCTCTGCGCAGTAAACAGTAGTGAGATCCGCAGTACTTATATAGTTCTATTTAAAGATTATTTATGTTTGTCCAAATTAAATTCTCTTACATATGCACTTCATATAATTGAGTGATTTTTTTTTTGTTTTATTTGATGGTAAAGAATATGGTTATAGATATAGGTATTAAATTGTTACATTCGGACAATTAATTTTCACAAAAAATAGAAGTAGTAATTGTTATTATTGTGCCCTGAAGATAAATGAGTTTTCTAGCTCACCTTAAATGATTCAGGTTGAGGTTGAATCACTTAATATTTGTTGATGATTTATTGGTCTTTACTAGGGCTAATGTGCCTTTTTTGAATATAGTTATAAATTTGTTGATTTGTCTGGTCTAAGAGCTAACCTCGAGAAGTCGATCACATATTTATCTGAGTGGGGTGTCGTCTCATAAGGTGGTTGATGAGATTTTAAGTTAATTTGGCTTTGTTCTAGAGGAGTACCCTTTTAAAAATTTGGGTGTGCCTCTCAACTCCTCTAGAATCACTTTTGAAATATTTAAGAGTTTGATTGATAAGATAGCTGAAAAGGTAAAATATTGGACTACTCAATTTCTCATCTATGCTGATAGGATGGAGTTAGTCAATTATGTGGTGTTTTCTTTGCATAATTTTTCTTGCCAGTAAAAATTCAGAATCTGTAGAAGTTTTTTCTAGAAGCTTTTTTCTGAAATTATGAGGTTGGTACTAAAAAAATAGTTTTTGCTGTTTTGAGTTACCAAAAACACTTACAATCTAGGTGTTATTTACACATTACATAATTGTTTTCCTTTTCCTATAAATACAACCCTAATTGCCCTACTATATAGTTCGTGTCAGATGATTAGGTTTTAATTTTGGTTGCTAGCTATGATAACACTACCAATAGAATATCCCTACATGACGTCTACCCATATGCACATATCAATGGTTGTTTGAGATTCAAATTCAAAATAGCCCTTAACTTTGATAATATTTCTTGAACCGATACTTGTTTGAAGTTGTCGAAACATATCAAATTAATTTATTATAACTCTTATATGCTTTATATCTCCTACCTTGATCATCAATGAACTGAACCTAACCTTAACCACAAACTCCATCAAAGGTTGGATATTAGAAAAATATATTCTAAACTATTGGCTTTGTAATAATCATTGTACTTATCGTTAACCATCAAATATAAATTAAATAGAGGTCATCATACTCACTTGAAAAGCTATATGGTCAATGCAAAAAGGAAAACTACTCAATAGTCTTAGTATGTAATACTATATTGTTCAAACCTTGCTCATGTTGGAAGATCTCGAGTATTTATATCCATAATGCGATTGAATATTAGGTTGTAAAGAGTTTGAGTATGAGAAATTTCTTTAGAAATTATTCTTCATTCTAATAGAAATCTCTAAATATATGTGGCTTTCTAGTGGCTCGAGGTGATTTATACCTTGTTTGCTATTATTATAAAATGTATATATGCAACCTAAATCCTTTTAAAATACATCATAGATGGAATAAAGATATTTTCTTGATAGCCTAGATATTAATTTTGTTATTCCCTTAGTTTGGATTATATTAAATTTTATTGATTTCCCCCTTTTTTCAGCTAACTGAGACAAGCTTATAGATATTCAGGTGACATATTACATGAAGATGAATAATGACTCATTTTGTATGTAAGCACGTCAATGTATCCATGTATCCTCATAACGTCATATCCCCTACAAATCTCACCCTTTCATATACCATTCTAACATGCTCCACGACCTCATGGCATCATCTGATCAGGTACAAAAGCCTAGCATGTTTAGATTCCTCAACTGCTGGACTTCCGACTCTGCTTCTTTGGCTACTGTTCAAACTGCTTGGGATATAGCAGTGTATGGTACACCAATGTTTCAGTTTCAAAGTTAAAATCTGTTAGATAGAACTTGAGAGATTTTCATAGAGCTAAATATGTTGATCTGTCTTGTAGAATTGATATTTTTAGGAAAGCTTTTCTTTCTTGTCAAATGCAGAAGCAATCCAATTCATGCAGCTTGTCTCTACATACTCAAGAGGCTGCACTCTTTCATAATTATTCCCAACTCAAGGAAGCAGAGTTGACTTCTCTTAAACAAAAGTCTACACCGACTTTTATGCAACATATGGATGAGAATACTAAGTATTTTCATTCTTTTCTCTCGGAAAAAAGGAATCAACAGTTCATTTGCTCTATTGAAGGTGTGGATGGTGTGTTATTCACATGACAAGCTGTCCCTATTGCTTTCCTTCATTATTATGGGCAAAATCTGGGATCTGATAAGGAAGTGGAGAATTTTGACCCTTCTATTCTACTCCCTGGCACTGTTCTTACTTTACACCAGTAGGAAAAATTGATTGCTTATATTACTGAGGCTGAGATCAAAGCAGTTGTATTCTCCATTAGTATTCATATAAGTCCTAGGCCTGATGGCTTCTCATCAGGTTTCTACAAAGCAGCATGGCCTATCATTAAAGAAGATCTCATGAAAGTTGTATAGTGTTTTTTCAAATCTGGCAAGATGCTTTCTCATATAAACTCTACTCTAATCACACTAATCTCAAAGAAGAAATCTCCTTCTAGTGTGATTGAGTTTAAGGAAATATCATGTTGTAATGTGACATATAAATCTATTAGTAAGGTGCTTGCTAATAGGCTTAAGGTGGTGCTTCATGTTCTTATTGGTCCTGAACAATCGGCATTTGTAAATGACAGATTACTGGTTGATAATTTCCTCCAGACGAGGAATTAGTCAAGGGTTATGAGAGACTTGCAATCTTATCTAGATGTCTAATTAAAGTAGACATCAAGAAGGCTTTTGACTGAGTCAATTGGAAGTTCTTGATCTTTTCTTTAGCCTACTTTGGTTTGCCTGAGATTATTATTAACTGAATTAGAGTTTGCTTGGTTAACACCAAGTTTTCAGTTATTGTAAATGGTGCTTCACATGCAAGAGGTTTAAGACAAGGAGATCTCACTATAAATATGGAGATGTTATCTAGAATGCTGAGAAGACTGAAACTCAGAATGTAGATACCATTTCAAGTGCAAAGTTGTTCAGCTTACTCATCTAGTCTTTAATGATGACTTAATGATATTTTCTAAGGGGGGTGTTGCTTCGATTCTTGCAGTTTTTGAGTGTTTAAATCAGTTTGCCAAGATTTCAGGCTTGATTGCAAACTCAGATTAAATTCTATCGTTTTTAGAGGTGTGTCTCAAATTGCCAAAGCTAACATTATGCAGATGACTGGTTATTATAGAAGGCCCATTCCCCTATGGATACCTTGGCTTGCCAGTTAATGCAAGTAGGCTAACACAAGACATGTACTCTTTATTGATACAAAAGATTTCAGAAAGAATTCATCATTGGTCAACCAGATTTATTTCTTTTGCTGGAAAAACTCAACTCTTGAATTCTGTTATCTTTTGCTTAGAAAATTTCTGGTGTAGAGGTCTTCTTCTTCCTGTGGGCATTGTGAAATTTATTAACAGGATGTGTAGTTTTTCTTTTGGGGTATATCATAAAATGGTAGAAAGCTCACAGTGGTAAAATGGAGCTCAGCTCACTTTGTACTCCTAAAAGTGAAGGAGGTTTAGGGATTAAAGAGGTTCTCAATTGGAATAAAGTAATGCTGCTAATATGTTTTCATAAACCGTTAGATCATAGTTGAGAGCATCCAATTTCTAGTTAGTGTTCGATGTTCTTAGAGCTTTGTTTGTTTAGGTTTCAAGTTGTTTAGTTCATGCTCCTCTGTTTTTGTTTCTTTCCTTTTTAGGGGTTATCTATCCCTATTTCTTAGGGAACTCTCACCTAAGTGAACTGGTTTCGAGATCATTCCTCCAGTTCATTTGGACTAAATTTGTATTTCTCTCATATTAATACAAAATCCGCATTAATTTGATTCAAAAAAAAAAAGACTTATTGACTCCATTGCTCTTTTGCACAAACAACATCTATTAAACAAGCATATCCCTCTATTGTCTAGATTATCAACAATTGTAAGTCTGTTAAGATAAGCTAACCAATCTAATGTACCATGTTTTGGTTGAGCTAGGCATGTCAGAATCATCTTAGTCTAGACTTTCTTTCTAGTGACCTCCCTAAAGAGATCATACCTTTTTGTTATACTGTATTGTTCTGACTCTGTCAAATTCTGAAAGATAGCCACTACAAGAGTACAACATTATCAGTTCTTTGAAAAAACCTTTCATTATCCAGGAACCAAATTTCTTCAATTGCACTGACCATATATCAGTATTATGTAAATAATACCGATGTATCCATTTAAGCCACATAGAGTGCCTATCTACTATAGGAAACCAAATCCACTTACACCAAGCAGATTTTTTTTCCAGCTCACACTCTCCTTTATGTTGACTCCCTCCTCTTGAGTAGGCCTACAAAATTATCCCAATCATGAATACCAGTTTCGTCTTGTACCCAAGCAAATTTTGTTGATTGAATCAACCACTCCTTTAGGCAACAAAACACCAATACACCAAAGAGCCAAGAAATCTGAGTTTAAGAGCTGTAATTTTCCAACATAAGATACAACGGAGAAGACCAAATCTGAGTGATGCTACTATGTAAAGGGGAATAGCTAGTTGTATGTAATCTTACAAAGAGGGACTCCAAGATATCTAAAGGGGAGCAACTCTTCAATAAACCCTGTTTCCTGGAGAATTTTCTTTCTGATCTCATACGGTACACCTTCAAAATAGATGTTTGTTTTAAAGGCATTACCATGATGTCCAAAGCGGTATGCAAAATCCCCAAGTATATCAATTACTGCCTTAATTGATGGGACATCAACCCTCAGAAAAAATTAGTAAATCATCTGCAAAAGCCATATAATTAAGACCAATTATGTTACATCTTGGATGATGGTTGTACTACTGAACTTGTTTCTGACAGTCTTTTAGTTTACTACTCAGAGTCTCCCTGGAAATTACAAAGAGGTAAGGATACAAATGATCACCCTGTCTCAGACCCTTTTCATTAAGACTGATAGTAAAGCTAGGAGTACTAAAACAATGCATTATCCAGTTCACTAAAAGCTCGAGAAATTTAAGAGTTGAGAACCTTGTGTAGAATTAACCAATTCAGGGAGTTAAAAGATTTCATGATATCTATCTTCATCATAACCCTTGGTGACACACCAACCTTGCCATAATGCTTCATAAAATCATGAGCTAACATGATATTTTTCTAAATCAACCTCCCTATAATGAAAGCAGCTTGCTCATCTCCATTAATAAAATGCATAACGTACCCCATTTAACCTATTAGCTATGATATTTGTGATAGCTTTATAGATGATAGAACAACATGCGATTGGCCTAAATTGAGCAACATTTTTAAGACACTCAACTTTAGGCATTAGAGTGAGATGGTGGAATTAACCTGTTTAAGCAAATGACATGTTCTATAAAATTCTTTAATTGCTGAGAAAAATCATGACCAATCAAACTCCAGGCAGCTTTAAAGAAGGCAGTAGTATAACCATCCAAACCTGAAGCTTTTTTCTCTAGAATGTTGAACAATTCTTCTTGTATCTCCCTGCAAATACCATCCTGGATAAGCTGTCGATGAACTGAATCTGGCAATTGAGCCCCCTTTCGAATAATCAAGCTATCAAATTTTGACACATTGTCATCCTCCCCCAATAACCCTTGATAATACTGAACAAAAGCTGCACCTACTACTTGATCAACCTACATACACCTCTGAATATCCTCGATTGAGTGAATCATGTTTATAGATTGTCTATATGCAATCTTGGCATGGAAGTAAGCAGTATTTTCATCACCCATTTTAATATATGTGATCTTTGCTCTTTGATAAGCAAAGCTTGCCTCTGCTTGCTTAAGTTTCATATACTCCTTAGTATATCCTCTTTCAAGATCAATTAAGACTTGATTTCTAGGATCAGAGTTCATTGTGTAGCAAACAACAAACTATGACAAACTGCCACCCTTTTTGAAATGCTAGAGTATTTGGATTGATGCATACTTCTAATTTCTTTTTCAATAGTTTAAGTTTGCTAAAAAGCTGAAATATTAGAGTATTAGGGTGTGTTTAGTAAGTCATTTCAGTCACCTTATTAGACTAGTTAATCTAATTTGACCAAATTTTCAGTCACCTTAAATTTTAAGGTTGTTTGGTAACACAACCTGAAACATATTTAAGGTAACTGAACAAATAAGCTACTTGGGGAACCTAAAAAAAATTCCAGTCACTTGATCAAGTTGCAGTCACCTTTTCAGATTTCAGGTACCTTTTCAGTAAATTTTACCAAACACACCCCTAGCAAAAGGCATCTCCTAGACCTTCGAACAATTGAGAGGAAGTTTTCATCCTCAATCCAATGATTCAAAAACTTGAAACTAACAAATGGTTTTTGTCTATCTTTACCTTTCCTTATGTTTAGCATTCGGACTGAGTACGTTTTTTACAACAGTAACTATTAGAAGGTGATAAATTTAATTTAATTTACTAATTTAATAAAAAAAAAACATATACAAAATAATTTGAAAAGATATATGATAAGTCCGGACATGGGACTGGCCAACAAACTAGTTTCAATAACTTATACTCTTTCTTTATCACCTCTACATAGTTGAAAGAACAAACAAATTCAACCACAAATACGTGAAAAATTTCTCTCTCTTACTTGAGAACTCTTCTCACCTCAAAGTGGGTGCTTTTTAGGTTTTAACTTTACCTACCTCGTAGTTGCCGCGCCGTCACTCTACCTTTCCTATCTCTGTGCTACAACTTGAGTCTTACATGTCACTCAGTTAACTCTCACTCTCTCCTAAGTCTCATGCATGATCAGTAGACTTCCACTTAGCAAAGCTACTGAGTTATAGCCTCATTTTTCTGAGTATAAGTTATCTTTGTTTGTGAAGCAGTTCCTTTCAACCCTTTCTTTTTCCTTCCTTCCATTTCACATGTTTCTTATGTCTAAATGTCCCACATTTTCTATGTTTACGCTATTATAGTTTTTGTCTCTTGGCTTATTGAATACCTTTATGCTCATCCAGCCTTGCTACCTAAGTTATATAGTTGTGTAGGTTTAGTAGTGTTTTGTTGCTACGTCGTTGTCAGCTGGTGGTTGTACTTGTGTTCCTTTGTTCGTCTTTGTGCTAACCTTATGGCTCATTTCCAAGCTCCTCTGTCACGTATGGGGGTTTTAATAGATCCTCCGGTCCATGAAGCTGAGGAAGATGGTATAATTTGGAATCATACAGTGGTGGGATCGTTTTTGGATGTCTATGTTCCAACTCGTCTCCAGGTGCAAGGGATAATTGATTCTCGTTGGAGATCGAGAGAACCCATCATCGTGCATAGCATGGATCATCTGTTCCTTTTGGAGTGCGCTAATGTCGAGGATTGTGATGATGTGGTGAATCAAGGGGTGTTGTCAGTGCTGGGGAGGTTTATGGTGGTGCGTCAAGCGTTTTGGCATACTATACCGCGTAATATCAACTTTGACCTTGCTACCATATTGATCCAAGTTGAGGGCCTTCCTTTGGGTCTTTTGCATGCGCACAACGTTATCTCTGTCTTGACACATGTGGGGAAGGTGTTGCATGTGGAGGGTTTTCAGCCGGACTTGCATTTCTCTGCTTCTATGCGTGCACAAGTGCGGGTCAATACAACTTTACCACTAGTGCCAGGTTGTTTTCTTCCCTTGTATGGTGATAGGGTCATTTGGGTTTACTTTCGTTATGAGGGTGTCTTTCACTTTTGTAAGAAGTGTGGTAAGATAGGGCATGCTACTATGACTTGTCGTACTCCTGACCCGGTGGCAAGGCGTGGGATTGTACGTCGTTTTACGGAGTTTGAGCAAGGGGGTTATCGGGTTATTGATGGGCCACAGGGCATGCCAGTTTACACCAACATGATTCGCGGATTGCCGGATATATATAGGTTTTGGAACATGAGGCCGAGGTTTGGGGATGCTGATGATCATGTCCGGGAGATGGAGGTTGAGGTGGAGTCGGGTACTACGGAGGATGGGCCGTTGCACCCTGTGGATCAACCAAGAGAAGTATACCGTGATGTGGCTGTTCCAAGCCCAGAGGTTCCAAGCCCAGAGGTGGCCAGTCCTCAGGCTGTTTTGCATGGGCCTGAGGTTAATGTCCAAGTGGAATGGATGGTTAATTCTTCAAGCTATTTTATGCATAACCCACCCATGGTACTAATAAATCAGCATTTGGGCGTAGCATGAATGAGAATGGGAACTTGCAGCCTAATGGGCTTGTTCATGATCATAGTCGTGTTATTGGAGTGGGCTGTGGTGGTGTGGGCCGTGGAGGAGACAGGCCACGCGCAAATATTCATCAACCTGGAGCAGGGCCAATAAATAGGGACTTTACTTTGCGGGATTGTCGGGTTCCAGGTTGGAGAATGACTATACCTGAGCATGAGGCGTTGGGTGGGTGGCTTGCTGAGGAGCCTGTTGTGAATAGCCCAACTCCTCCCAGACCTCCTGGGCCTTAGGAAGCAGGCCCAAGCACCTGGTGGGCTGCGTAGCCAGCTAATGGGGGATGTTTAGATGAGGCCACTGATCAGGTGAGCCCAATGGCTAAAAGGGAGGATTCGTCTTCTGAGTCAGTGGACATTATAGTGGATTCTTCAGACCCGTGCTCGGAGGTTTCGTCACAGGCCTCCTCGGTTGACTTTATTCGTTGGGGAAAGAGACCACTTTCTAGGGATGAGTGTGGGTCGGGTCGTGATGAGTCGCCAAAAAAGTCCAAGGTGCAGGTCGCTGCTTTTATAAATTTGATGGGTGTAGCTAATGTTTCTGCAGGTATTCGCATAATGGAGAGGAATGAAGCGCAAGTTGCTAGTGGAGATGGCGCTTATTCTTCGGCAGCCGTGTTCGGTAAGGTGGTTCGCCCTTCAGAACCACCCAAAGAGCCGTGAATATCGTCGCGTGGAATTGTAGGGGATTGAACGACACCAACGTACTTACTACCCCCTACATTAAATGGCTTGCCCACTCGTCGCAAGCCTCGTTTCTTTGTCTTGCTGAAACCAAAACCTCATGTAATGAGGCTTTATGTAAATTAGGTTTTAATGGGGTTCCTTTTTGGTATGGGGTGGATGTGCAGGGTACAAAAGGGGGTTTATTGATGGTTAGCTTTTGTGATGTAAATGTGTCAGTGTTGGTTGCTACTTGTAATATGTTGGCTTGTAAAATAGAAGAAATAAACAAGAATGTTTGGTACCTTGTTTTTGTTTATGGGGCTCCGGAACTTGAGGATATGGGGGTGGTTTGGGATTTATTGTCCTCTTTCTTGCAAGGAAAGGAAAACTGTGTGTTGGTGGGGGACTTTAATCAAGTAGAAGCTTTTGGGGACAAATATGGGGGGAATTCAACTATTCCAGGTTGGTCTTCGTTTGTTTATTGGCGTTTGCAAAATGAACTAGTTGAGCTTCCGTTTATTGGCCCACAGTTCACCTGGTCGAATAAGCGTGAGGATGAGGGACTGATCATGGAGAGATTAGATCGTGCGTATGCGCAGTCCTCGTGGTGTGACACATACCCTGAAGCTGTGTTGATACATCAGCCTATCATGTGCTCGGATCATTCTACTATTATTCTTTGCATGCATGGCAATACGCATTCTCGGCCGCTTCGTTCTTTTAAAATTGAGAATTGGTGCGTGGAAGCTAAGGGAATACAAAGTTTGGTAAGTAGTAGTTGGAATTATGATGTGCGAGGCTCTGCCATGTTTGTGGTCTCACGGAAGCTAGAAAATACTAAGCGATATATGAGGGATTGGTGTCTCTCACATAACAGGGCTTGGGGCATTGATTGGAGCATGATGACCAGTGATTTGGCGGAGGCTCAAAGGGATATTTCGAATTCTACGGATAGGGTGTTTGTTGACATTCATGATCAGTGGATTACTAGGGAGGAGATAGAATTTAAATTTTGGAAGCAACGTTCTAAGCTTCGTTGGAATGCTTTGGGGGACTGTTATTCTAAGATGTTTTTTTGCTCGGCTAAATTCGGAAAATACATTCACGTATTCGGATGTTACGTGATGAGCATGGGATTTGGTTTTCGGATGAGGAGGGAATTTCTTGGTGTTTTCATGCTTATTATTCCAATTTGTTTGGGGCAGCAGCTGTGGCTCCTCGGGTGGATTGTCCTTTGGTTTTTTTGGATTCTCTTATTATACGTAAGGTTTCGGCAGAGGAGGAGGAAAATTTGATTCAGCCAATGCAAATTACAGAGGTAAGACAAGCGTTGTTTAGCATGCATGGGGATCGTAGTCCGGGTCCGGATGGCATTACGTCGGATTTTCTTCAGCAGAATTGGGAGTTATTTCCAAAATGATATATTTGATGCGGTGTCTCAATTTTTTGTGAGTGGGCATATGCTTAGGGAGTGGAATAGAAGTTTTCTTACTACAATCCCTAAGGTTGATAATCCGCAAGACGTGTCTCAGTTTCGGCCAATTAGTTTGTGCAATGTTTTGTATAAATGTATTTCGAAGTGTTTGGTTGGCAGGCTAAGGGGTATTCTTGCGTCTGTGGTGGACCCGTTTCAAAATCCGTTTGTTCCAGGGAGAATTATGTCGGATAGTTGTTTAACCGTGCATGAGATTATGGCGTTCATCAATCGTACTACTCATGGGAACAAATGCTATATGGCGGTTAAGATTGACATGAATAAGGCCTATGACAGAGTGAATTGGGCCTTCCTTCTCAAGGTTCTTCAGGCATTTGGATTTCCTTACTCTTTTGTTCAGTGGGTTCAGGAGTGTATTGCAACATTTTCGTATAAGGTATTGGTTAATGGGATGCCAACAGATACGATCCTCCCCACGTGTGGTTTACGGCAAGGAGATCCGTTATCCCCTTTTCTTTTTGTTCTTTGCATGGAAGTCCTTTCTCGTCTGTTGTGTTTTCATGAGTCTGCAGGTCACTTTGAGGGTATTAGGGTTTCTCGTAATGGCCCGTCGGTGTCTCACATATTTTATGCAGATGATGCTATTTTGTTTTTAAGGCTACTGAGGAGGCTTGTCACTGCATTGTGGGAATTGTGCAATCTTTTTGTCAAATGTCGGGGGAAGTGATTAATATGAGTAAGTATTTCGTTAACTTTTCCCCTAATACTTCTCCCACGGTCCGGGAGAGTTGCAAGAGAATTATTGGTATCCAGGAGGTGTCTACTATGGGTAACTATCTTGGAGTTCCTGTGGATATTCCTGGGGCCAGGTCTTCTGATTTTAACTTTATTGTTGATTTGGTTTTTACTTAATAGTGTGATTATTAGTTTTTTGTGGGCTACGAATGGGCGTAAGGGTATGCATTGGGTCAAGACATCAGCGCTGCAACAGCCTAAGGGTATAGGTGGGCTTGGCATTCGGGATATTAGAGCGTTTAATGATGCTTTGCTTATGAAGCAAGCAGATATGCTTCTGCAACATCTTCAGCTACTCCTTTCGAAGATTTATAAAGCGAGGTATCATAGACAATTTGAGTTAGTACAAGAATCCCGTGTTGGTAATCCTAGGAATTCGTCTAGGGCTTGAAAGGGTATTGCTAATGGTATCAAACTGCTTAGAGGTGGGATGGAGTGGAAGATTGGGTCAGGATCTCGTGTGAAGGTGTTAGACCCGTTGTGGATTTCTCAGGGTGGTCAGCATATTCGGGAGGATGCTACGATTGCAAGTTTTAGGAACACCAAGGTGTCTGACCTTATTTTATCCTCTCCCCGGAGGTGGGATCGGGTTAAGATTAGTCGGTTGTTTGATTCTGAGTGTGCGCAACAAATTATCTCGACAGAACTTCCTATGGATGTCGAGGAAGATTTTTTGCTCTGGCGTTACACAAAATCAGGTATATATAATGTTAAATCTGGTTACTTTTATCTTATGCAATTTATGAAGTTAAGTGTACAGATGGCTGAGGCATATCAACGCTTTTGGAAGAAATTATGGGAGTCGTCTCTGTTTCCTAAATGGAAGCTTTTTGTTTGGAAACTAATCTATGGGGCGCTTGCGGTTAAAGCGCGTTTAGTGGCACACCATGTGAATGTCTCAAGTGCCTGTTCTTTTTGCGATGGGCCCGAGGAAACCATTGATCATTTGTTTAGGTTTTGTACTATTACCAAGCATGTTTGGAATGCGTCTTCCTTGGGTATGGATATACAAGCTGGGAGTTTGATTCCGTTTAATCAATGGATGATGGAAATCATGCAATACTTATGGAAGGTGGATGATACAGATTATAAAATTTCTATGTTTGTGGGTACCCTTTGGTCTTTGTGGTGCCACAGAAATGAGGTTGCACTAGCTGGGGCTTCTGTAGATCCGGGCTGGATTGTGACTCATGCGTGGTGCAATCTTATGTGTACAATCAGGGATGTATTATTGAGGTTGACGGGTCTTGGAAAGCGAGTCAGTTTATTGCTATTGCAGCGTGGGTGGCATGGAATGGTAATCGCACTGCTACGTTAGCAAGTGATGCTAGTGTGGGATACTTCGCTAATAGTCTTGTAGCTGAGGCTCAGGCTTGTCTAGGTGCGATCCAGTGGGCTATTCGGAGTAATGTTTTCCGAGCCACTGTATTTACAGATTCATTACAGTTGGTTCTTATTTTGCGTCAAAAGGTGCGTACTCCTTCTAGTGTTTTGCAGGTATGCTCGGATATTCGAAAATTGGGCGCTCAACTGGAAGTTTGCATGGTTTGTAAAGTTGATCTTATGGAAGTGAATGAAGCTCATCGGTTGGCGGTTGG